>WUAT03493173.1:0-31086 GCA_010015005.3 Ulmus americana | reverse complement strand
TTTCTATTATCTTTCCAATTCGCTATCATGTGCCAAAATTCGACAACAATAAATAGATCAAATATTGTCATTTTCGACTATTATTCATACATAATGACCATATGGTATATTTTTTTCACAACTTAATGGCCACGGGTGTCATTATTAACCCTATTTATTTATTATGAATCTCTCTGCAATCAAGTCTACATAAACTTAAATTCAACTCTAAAAATATAGTATCTAGGGAAATTGCTTACTTCTTGGACTGATAATATCAACATCTTTTACAACCATTTCATGATTAAATGCACTAAATGTTTTTCCAAGTAGGAAAAATAAGAAAATATTGCAAAAAGTAAGTTCGAAATGTTCAAACTAGTTTATTAATATAAGATTTAAAAAATGAGAGAAATTAGTTAAACTAGTTAGGGCTATCCCCACTTGGCTAAGAGTGACATAAAACATGCACCTAGAAGAAGTGTGAAGTTTGCCCCAAGTTGAAGCTTGAAATTACTTACCATTTTAGAGTTGATAAAATCTGAAGCTAGAAGATCAACAAGAGCCATGTAAATTAGAATACCAGCCGATGCTGATAACAAAATCCCTTCAATAATTAGAGCTAATGGGCTATTTCCATTGTAGGTTTTTGATATTCCAATTCCAATAGCAATCCCAATTGGTGTTGTGAGGGAAAAGAACAGCACCATTGTTGCCACGGTTTGAAACTTGAATTTTGCCTGCATAAAATATGAAGTGACATGATAAGTGAATTGTTATTTCTTCTAAAGCGTAATATTTGAATTTTCTATTTAATCTCTATCGTTAAAAATAATATGAATAATATTGTTTGAGGATTTTCAATATATGATTGAAAATAATATTCTTTTTTTTTTTCTCCAAGGCAATCCACCATTTTTTTTTCTTTCTAGAAAAAAAAAAACATAACTTCAATCACTAATAGTTATATGATATCAAAATAATTATTTACATATTTTTGTTGTCAGTGACTCGTAAATATAAATAGTACACAAATTTTCAAATAACACTATCTAAAATCTAATATCAAGGAATATCGCAACTCTCACATACAGTTCCTACAAATTTAGATTTCGAAGAATAATAATGAATATAGTGTTGTCGTCTAGTAACGTCCATCACCAATATTTATCAATTACTACTTCCCAAAAAATATATACTCTATACATAACCTTCCTACATCCTACCAACAGTTACAAATACGTTACATCAACCTCGCTTCTGTGTGGACTAAAATAGACACAAACATAAAATCCTTCCATGCTAATTTCTTAATCAACTAAATTACAAAACTCCTCTCAAAGATTTACAATAATTTCACTTTAAGATCTCATTCAATTGACAGAAAGGATAGAACTATTCATATATAGAGAAAACATAGAGAAGTAGAGAGAATTTTAGAATGGAAAGCTCTCAATCTTGCTGAGAAATGAATAAATAAAAAATGATTTAGTTTCCGCTTTCTATAGGATAATTTCACCACCATATTGAGGCTATTGCTTTTATATTCTTTCTGACTCATTTCCTACTTCTGCTCTTAAATCTGCCCCTTCTGTCGCCTCCCTTTTGAATTTGATCTTTCTGCCGGCAATGCTCCTGATGGGATCTTGACGGAACCTTACTGACGCCAACCATGCTCATCCCAACTTTACTGATCTAAAGCCTACTGACTCTGCATCTTTCGTCCAAGAGCCCTTCCGGCTCTTTCCACTTTGTAAACCTTTACTTTACTTCACTTACACATGTCCTTATTCCTCCAATCTTACTCGTACACGTGTAGAATGGCTTCCACAAGCTCTAACCCTCCAACCAATACATCTCAAGATGAGATTAACTTTCTCAAAGAGGAAATCAAACTTCCGCGAGACTATTTTCTTCAACAACTCCCAAAAAAGTGCTCCGAATGGGAGACTAACCCCAAAATATTCTGGAGGATGGAATTATTCTGGGAGAACTATACTTAAAAAATGTTAGATTTTCCTTGGAACATCACTGGCTTCATTATACTCTCGGTAGTGAAAGGTCTAGGGCTCACTCTCGAACACTTCCTTTATATCGACTATAGGGAAAGCTTTTGTCACCTCAAGAACATATATTTATTTTCTCTAGAAGGTCTACTATTTTGCTAGGTGGCTTTGATTTCAGAGAACGAGATTGGCTGAACAAACGTCTATACTTGCTTACTGGGAACTGGCGCTCTTCAGTGACGAACATAGAAGCTTTCCCTCTCAGAAAAGCTTTTGCATTGGTAAAAATCCTTCCTTTTTGATATCAAATGCCTTTTTCAGTTTTACTTACTTCTGTACAAATTTGCTATTTCCAGTCAGCGAAAGAGAAAAATATTATGAACCAGATTGTCCTGTGCTACCTAAAAATAGGATTTTTTTTATTTGAAAAGGTTTTTGGTTGAATACTCTTCTTCTTCTTCTGTCCATATTAGCTGTGTACAGTGTACTCCATCGCAAAAGTTTTGAGCTTCCTGGCGTGTTGTTCGCCTTTCTTCTCAGTCAACTGTGCTAGCAATCTTATCCCTTTATGAGGAATTCTGATGACATGCCAAGACTTCCCTTACCTCGTTCAAGCTTTTGCTGGTACTTCTCCATATGCAAGGGACTTGAGATCTCCTTTGGAAGAAGAACTTTCCAGTCCTAATGCTTTGGCCGAGTTCCCTGCTCTTGAGGAATTTGAAGAGCTAAGCGCAGAAATTGGGGATTTTGGCAACCCTTCCGTTAGAGAAAAACTTTCTAAAGTCAGAAAAGATGAGGTGAAAGATGGCTCTTCCATGAGAGGAGAGCCTTCCTCCAAAGAAGTTAACAATTTTCTTCCTCCCCTTGCTCCAACTTCCCATCCATCTTTTGTGAGAGATCCTAAGCCCTTAACAAAGAGTTCCACTAGCTCCAGCCTTTCTAATCATGTTCAACCCCCTTCACAAATTAAAAAGAGATTACATTTTTTCGACCTCCTCTCTGAGTACTCTTTTTCTAATCCTAGCGAGAAATTTTTTTCTTCCTCTAACGGTTCTACTCCGGACTCTCCTACCAGGAAAAGGCATAAAACAAGACTCTTTTCCCTCTAAAGTTACAAAGTACTCCCCTTGCGTTGAAATGTATGATACTTACCCCCTGGCAACTTTTCATCCCTCTACAGGAAAAGTCTAGTCGTTCGGCACTCCTTCCCTCTCATCTGACATTGATACTGATGCTTCAAGGTCCACACTGATCATCTTAGGACACACCCAATCCACATTTTGTTTCATCTCTAGAGCCAATTCCTCAACCAAGTTGGTCCCCCGTGACTACGTCCAGTGCCAACAAGCCTCCCCTTTCTTATTCTGCTCCGAGTTCGAAAAAGTCAAAAAATGATGGAAGGCAAAAAAGTCTTTGTTGTCCTGCTGCAAATCCTTTTTCTCCAGCTATTGTTCCTAATCCTTTAGCTACCTCTGTCCCTATTCAGCCGAGCACTTCCTAGTTTAAGGCTGAATATGCTGAAGTCAATAGATTCTTTGCTAATCCTTCTTTTCTAGGTGGATCACTATCTCGTTTTTAATTTGGGACTTCGCAAAGGATCCTTTTGACATCACTTGCTCATGATTCTTAGCATTTTCCTTAATGCTCGAAAACTCTCACCAGAAATGGCTTTCAATGATAGAGAAAGAAATCTCCTTGAAGAAGACAGCTGATAAAGGCATTGAAGGCTAAAGGAGAGGTCGAAACTACGCTGGCCAGGAACAACCTAGGGATGGGAAAGAAGGACACCCTCACTCTGCGATGAAAAATCAGATCTCATACATGCATTCTCAAAATGCTAAGGCCACCTCAAGGATATGACAACTGGGATCAACAAAAAAATGAAGCTAAAGCTCTTTTCACTAAATTCTCTAAGGTTAGGTATGCTTTTTGTTATTATACATTTAATGATAACCATAGAAATTAATAAATTTTTATTTCTCCTCAAAAAATGGGAGGCCAATAAGAAAATGAAAATAATTAGAGAAGAATGTCAAGCTGAGATTAAGGAGGTCAGTGACAGGATGGATGAGGAAAAAAGGATGGTCCTGAACAATTCTTCAATCATTTTAAGGTTTTGAATCTAGTAAACTGTTGCAGCAACTTTCACTTGGGTTGGTTAGAAGCATCAAAGGATGATTCTCATCACCAATTTTCTGATCCTGATGCCTTTGACACTTTAAATGGGATTGAAGTTGGGAATTATGATCACCAACACTATGTCGCTACTCGTGGCTTGAAGATCGACCTCTTAGATGGAATGCTTAGTCAAGACAAGGCCAACATTACTGTTGAAGTTCCCACTTAGAGGGGAATGCCGATGGAGCTTCTTCTGGGGAAGAGGATTTGGCAGGCAAAGGTAAGAATCTTGACGTGTTCATTTTGTTATTTGCTAGTCGTCAGGAGGCATCATTTACTAACTGCTTCCTATTTATCTTGTAGCTCCCCCTGGCATCGGACCTTCTTCAATTCAATTCTCGGATCAGAGCTCTGACCAACCCGACTGTGACCATTAAGGATCATATCTATTCTCCAGACATCAGGGCAATTGTTTTGTATTTCTGTTGACGAAGTTCCTAACGTTCATATTTTGTATTTTTTATAATGTCCCTCGAACGACGATTTTCTCCGGTTTGCTGAACAATTTGGCGATAAAGAGCTCTCTTAAATTAAGCCTTAACAGGATGGAATTCCTTCTATCTCTCAAGGTTTTGATCTTGAAGGCTTTATCATTTCCCCTCATAATCTCTCTTTAAGCAATTGTTTCGCATTGAATTTTTCTTCATATTTGTAACTGTTTGGACATGTCTTCAGGAGTTTTTCTGATTTTTCTTTTATCTTGACTATATCTGGAACTTATAACTCTTCTCTGCTTTGCTGTTATGGATTTGGTTTTTTAATCTTTCATGAATGAATTTTTCACACCTTTACCTTCCCAACTTTTAACTTCATATTTTATTGTTATAGATGTATCTCCTATTGAAAATAAGAGATTACAACTTGCTAGACTTCTTCAAACTTTGTTAGAGTCGAGGAGACCTCTGACTTACACGGGTAATCTTGGCGTTGGAGGTCTTAATCATCCCGATCATATTTATGACTCTGACAAAGGATCTAAAGAAGAAGAACTTTTTGATGCTTCTTTGGATCCCCGTATGTATTCTGAATCTTTTCATGCCAAGTTCTACCCTTCTTATCTTCCTCGTTATCATCGACTCGTAGTTTACTCTTTGTCAATCTGTAATTTCAAGCATCACCTTGTACATTTAAGTTAACGACTCTCAAATCGAACACCTCTCGTTGTTTCACTTATATTTATGAAATGAAATGTCTTTTTGATAAATCTCCTTTATAATAATCTTCTTCGAAATAATCTTTCTGCAATAAAATTTTAACACGATTAAAATGTAATTTCCAAAGAATACTTTCTTGATCCAAGATATTCTTTCCTCAAAACTTCTTCAACTTGGATCAGAAGATTCTTTAAATGCTCTTATCATAATTAGAAGGGTTTAGTTCTCCAAACCTTCTTTTGATTAGAGGAGATCCATACAAGCATGTCCCTTGAATTAGAAGGAAGTTTTAGTTCCTCCAAACCTTATTCATATTAGAAGATATCCATACAAGCTTGTCCCTTGAATTAGAAGGAATCACTTTAGTTCCTTCGAACCTTCTTTTGATTAGAGGAGATCCATGCATGCTTGTTCCCTGAATCAAAACGAATAGCTTTAGTTCCTTCGAACCTTCTTTTGATTAGAGGAAATCCATACATGCTTGTTCCCTGAATCAAAAAGAATCGCTTTAGTTCCTTCGAACCTTCTTTTGATTAGAGGAGATCCATACATGCTTGTTCCCTGAATCAGAAAGAATCAGTTTAGTCTTTCCAAATCTTCTTATGATCAGTGGAGATTCATACAGGCATGTCCCTTGAATCAGAAGAAATCGTTTTACTTCGTCCGAGCCTATTTCTTGATCAGAGGAGATATGAATCAGAAGAAATCACTTTAGTTCCTCTGAACATTCTTTTGATCAGAGGAGATCCATACAGGCTTATAACCTAAATTAAAAGGAATTGCTTTTCTGACTCGCTCGTGTTTGATCTTCTTGCAAGGCACTCTTGAATTGCTTTTGGCTTTTTCGCTTCTTTACGTTCTTAAATCTTCTTCTTCACGTCATATCACCTTAGGCCCAGAGCTTCTTTTCTTTAGTTTCAAGAGAGAAAATCTTATTTAATGTTATCCATATTTGATGCACTTTTAGCATGCATTAAGCGAGTCATGTGATTTTTAGTTCTTCATTGTCCTTTAAGGAACAAAGTTTGTAGAAATTCCACTTATTCTAAATTACTTTAAACTAAATTTTTCATGAAGGTTGGAATTTTCATTGATTCAAATACAATTATATACAAAATGGGGGCTAAGGCTAACATTATATTAGACTTTTGGCTCATTAAAAACCTTCTAGGAAAACTCAATTGGGACAAGTCCTAAGAATGAGTATAGAATCCCGTAGTGTAATATTTCCTTAGGTACATTGCGTTCCATGTCCTTGGTACTTCTTTCCCATTGCTGACGTTGACCAGCTTATACGTTCTTTTTTCAAGCACTTCTTTAACGTCGAATGGTCCTTCCCATTGTTTTGTAAACTTTCCCTTTTGCATCACTTCGGGATTTCTTTTGAGGACCCATTCACCTTTTATAAACCATGTCATCTCTAATTTTCTATTGTAGAAGTCTCGGGCCCTTTGCTGATAAGCGGCTTTTCTGATCTGAGCACATTCTCTTACTTCTTCCAAGAGGTCTATATTTCTTGCTAGTTGTTTCTAATTTTCCTCGATATCATCTAACACAAAAGATGTGAGAGTGGGATTCTTGCTTCAGTAGGTATCATAGCCTATGTTCCATACCCTAGGGCAAAAGGTGACTCGTTGATAGTTTTTTGTTTTGTTGTTCTATGTGCCCAGTGGACTTTTGGAAATTCTTCCAACCAATCCCCTTCTTTTTCTTTAAGGCTTTTCCTCATATTTGCGACGATCGCCTTGTTGGTTGCTTCTTCCATCCTATTTGCTTGAGTATGATATACTGGTGCGAAGTTTACTACCGTTGCATTATTGATTTGTGTTATATTGTCCATAGTCAAAACCTTGGCATTCCAAACCTGCACATTATGTGTTACCAGATAAAATTGACCACATCATTTTTAGTCACATGAGAATATGCTTCTGCTTTAACTCAATTGGTAAAATAATCAGTTGCTAGCAAGATGAAGCATTTTTCTCATTTTGCAGTGGGCAGCTTTCCTATTATGACTAGCTCCCATCTAGCAAATGGCCATGGGCTTGTTATGCAATTGAAAGGTTCAAAGTGTTGATGAATTAACATATCATGTTTCTGAGCAAAGTCATGAGCATCCTTCATCATGTATAACCAAAGATATCATGTTGTTATAGCTTTGTGAGTGAGATTTCTTCCCCCAATGCTATTTCCACATACACCATTGTGAATATCTTGTAGAACTCGTGGATATTCTTCTCTTCGGAGGCATTTTAGTAGTGGTCCATCAAATGATTTCTTGTAAAGCTCCCATTTAAACATGGTGTATCTAGCCACTTTCATGCGCAACCTCCTTGCTTTCGATTTATCTTCTGGCTGAATTGATTGAGTCAAATAGTCTATGATGAGTTTCATCCAGCTTTCTTCAGGAGTGCTCACCATATTAATTTCTTTAATTTTGTTGTTTGGTAGTTCTACAACCTTGCTGGTGTGCTTTTTCTTCGTTAGTCTCCATATGCAGCTTATTTTGCTAAGGAATTTGCTCTCGTATTTAGCTCCCTTTATCTCTCGGATACTTTTGCATAATTATTTCAGCCGGGTCTCTTTCATCTCAAAGTTTCCCTTCACAGTCCTAGAAACTAATTCTGAATCCAAATAAACTTTAAGATTCTAGGTTCCTAGCTTATGTGCCAATTCCAGGTCGAAAATTAATGTTATGTATTACACTTCCTTGTTTGTCATCTTTTGTTCAATGTGCAATGCTTTTTCTATGATTATTTCTATTGTCGACACTAGTACCACTCCAATCCCAACTCCAAATTTGTTCGTTGCACCATCAGTGTTTAGGGTTCATTTAGTGGCTTTTTCTAGTAATAACATTGGTTGCTTTTCCACAGGTTCAAATGATTGAATGTCTACAAGAAAGTCAGCCACCACTTGTCCCTTTTTTGGCTATCCTTCGTTCATACTATAGTTCTTAGATTCCTAATTCAATTGTCCATTTGGTCAGTCTTCCTAACAAATCTGGCTTTGATAAGATTTGTCTTATATGGTAATTTTGTGGTAACGAGTATGAGAACCATCTTCGCCTTTGTACTATATCAAGTTTCTACATCACAAAGCATCTTGATAGTATATAAGACTGGTTTTTGCTTTCCTTTATCTTCTTTCATCAACACAGCACTAACTGCTACATCTGAAATAGCCAAATATAATAGTAAATCCTCCCCTTTGTTAGATGCAGCTAGGATAGGAGTTGTGCTCAGGTAATTCTTTATTTCTTTTAACGCTTAGCTCTGTTTTTCTCCCCACTCCAAGGCAGTAGACTGCTAAATGCTTCTGAAAATTTACTTACAATTATCAGACATTCTTGAAATAAACCTGTTGGGGCTGCAATCTTTCTAGTTAAAATATGTACATCACAAACAATCTTTGGTTCTTCAATATCCATAGGGTTTTGATTTGAGTTGGGCTCGACTCTTTCCCTCTTCTATTGACTATATGTCTCAGGAATCATCCTAATAAAACTTTGAAAGCACATTTGAACGGGTTTAGCTTCATTCGATATTTCCTGAAAATCTGAAATACTTAATCAACATGTTGAATTTGGTATGCAACGTGTTTTCTTTTGATTACCATATTGTCAATGTATGCTTTGACTATCTTTCCTAGGAGGCTGATATACGTTCTATTGATTAGCCTTTGATAAGTTGCACTTGCATTTTAAAGACCGAAAAGCATAACTTTGTAATAGTAAATCCTCTTTTCTGTTATGAAAGCAGTATGCATCCTGTCGCTTTTATTCATCATGATCTGGTTATAGCTAGAATATGCATCTAAGAAACTCATTCACTGAAATCATGTTGTAGCATCCACTAACTGATAAATCTTTGGCAACGGGTAGCCATCTTCTAGGCATGCCTTATTCAAGTTGGTGAAATCTATGCATACTTTCCATTTTCCATTTTTCTTTTTCACTACCACTATGTTGGATAACCACCCTGGATATTGGCATGGCATGATAGCTTATACTTCTAAAAATTGGTCCACTTTCTCGCTTATAATTTGATTATGCACTGGTGCGAATCTTCTATGTTTTTGCCGTACAGGAGGCAATGGTGGATTGATATTTAGGCAATGATATGCTTCTGTGAGATCAAGTCCAGGCATATCTCGATGATTCCAAGTGAACACATCTTTATTCATCTTTAAAAACTCAATTAACTCGTGACATTCTTCATTATTAAACATGGCTCCTACCAACACCTTTTGATCTGGGCAAGCATCATCTACGGTCACCTCAACTAGCTCTTCGATGGTGGTTTTTGGTTCATCTTTCTCATCCTCCACCTTTTTTAGATAAGCTGGTAGGTAGCCCTCTAGTTGCTATTTGGCTGTACTCGATACTTCTGATCCTGGGTCATTTCCATCTACTCATTTTGCTTTCTCCATCCTCTTGATATGGTTCTTCATTCAATCTTTACACTCCCTCGTCGTGAATGATGTTGTAACACCTCTTTCCTTGGGTATGGTTTCCTTTGATATCGATTATATAGAGACCATTTGGAGATTGGCATATCATGACCTAGTGCAGAGTAGATACCATCCCTTTCACAACAAGTATCAATTCTCGACACGTAATCGCATTCATTGATGAAGTAGTATCTATAATCAAGAAATTCACATGTACAATCATGTCAGCCGCATAAACTGGTAGGATTATGGTCCTGACTGCGTAGACTAATGCTCTGTTGAAAGCCACCACTAGGGCAATTCCATGAGAGATAAGATTTTGATATACTCCTATTTGTTTAAATGCTTCCCAAAAAATAATGTCGGAGCTACTTCCTCCATCGACGAGTACTCGTGAGACCATAGCATTTGCAATTTTGAAGCTTTATTATTATCATGTCTGAATGGGGCAATTTTATTGATTCCATGTCTGATCAGTGGATATTATTGACGCAGAAGGATTTGGCTTTGTGATTTTATTGATCGAATGGTTCAGGGTTTGAATTCTGATATTTCTTTCTCCTGCTCTTTCTTCATATCTTCTGTAAATCTTGATCTTTTCTTCTAAGCTTTGGCTAACATGAGGAACTACTTTCAAATTTGCAGTTCTGCTTGCTCTTGTTCCCACTATTGTGCCAGTCTAGTTTTCTTTCTAATTTCTATCCCATGGACTAATTCCTGGTATAGAATAACGGTTTTCTTTCAGATACTGTAGAAATTTTCATTTCTTCATCAGTCCTTATAATTGACCGTATACAGGTTCCCACATTTTCCTGACATATGACTGTAGTCGTTGTGGAATGCACATAATTTTTTTGTCTTTCATGTGATCTGTAGAAAATCACTAATGAAACCCAGGTTGTGACTTTCAAACACCCAAATCTAGATTGATTTGGACCAAGGCAAGAATCAAACACAAAAGAGAGAAAACACAGGCAATTTGTTATCAAGGTTCGGCAAATTGACTACATCCATGTGAGCTCCTCCGAGCTAAATCAATGGAGTCCTTAAAATTGCAACAACAACTCACCAGGAACAAAGTGTTCTTGATGAATGAGAGAAGAAAAGAAAACAGAGGAAATAAGGATGTGTTTCCCTGGAATTTTCTAAAGAAATTCCAATTACAAAGCCCTAAAACTCTAATCTCACATACATTCTCTCACTAGAATAACCTCTGAAGATTTGAGAGCTTCTCTCTCTAGAACACCCAGCCAAAATCTGATGTGAAGAAGAAGTTGTTTGATCTGATGCAAGTTGTTTCTTCAAGCTGATAAATCCCCTTTAAATATGAGATATAACCACTTTAACTACCATGAAGTCTATCTCAACCCTTGGAAGTAAAATCCCATGCAATCACAGCCATCCACGAGTTTAAATGAAACTGTGCGTTTCATCAAACCAAAACTTCAGCAAAGAAGAGACCCAAGAAATCCCTTCAGCATGTTTTCGCGCCGCGGCTCCGAATAAGTGTGTTGTGGAGGGGATCGGAGCTAAATACCAAAAAAACTACAAATCTGGTATGCACCACAGCGTGGACATCTTGTGCCGCGGCGCGGGCTCAAAACCGAAGGCACCTAGAAAAGCGGACAGACGCGGCGCGAAGTCTTGTGCTGCGGCATGGCTGTGTGCGCAGCGATGTGGACATCTTGTGCCGCTTCGCGGGATGCTGCTGAAGCCAAAAATAGCAGCAACTTTCCAAACTTCAAAGACTCCTCAAACTTGTTTCAATTCTTAGACAAAATTCCAACATCTTTTATACACAATTGTTTCAAAAGAGCATTCACCATGTATGCCTTTGCCCCAAGTGCTTCCTCATCAGTTCATTTAAAGTAGTCACACACTCTTTGACCAAACCTTTGCAATTTTCAAAAATCAACAACCTTCTTTCCATACAAAATGAAAATTTATAATAGAAAATAAAAAAACAAATATTACATGAAAAGTTCAACATCCATAAAAACTCTACCCAAATTATCATCAATAAAGGCCGCCCTCTAGGGACTACCTACCCCACAATGACAAAATTTCAGCCTTTATGAAGGATCACAGAATGCAAATGATGAAACTTCGAAAGAATCAAAGCTTATTCTACCTCTTCGACGACTATTACGGCTCATGGTCACGCCCAAATTCCAAATTCAACCCCTCCAATACCCAATTCAAAGCCCTAAACTTTCAAGGAAGTAACCTGCCAATTTTCGCGCTCAAAACTAGGGATTCCAAGCTTTTAAGTGAAAAGTACAACAAACTCAAAGCTACGTCATTACTTTCCGTCAATTCGTCACATTCAACTGACATATGAGTCTAATAAATACACTTATCATAGATCCGGTACTCAATAAATTTAGTTGAATAGGTAGAGGGTGTGAATGGGACAATTGTAATAGTTAGAGGGCTCTATACATTTTTGACCCTATTTTTTATGATATATATATATATATATATATATATATATATATTTTAAGGTTTTCATGTTTGACTAACTCTTGGCTTATTAATTAGTTATAAAAAAAATTCCAAAACAAGTCACTTCAATATTTTTTATTTATTTAAAAATAGATAATAAAAAATGCCAATTTTAGGAAGTTTTATTAGAAAAATATTAAGAGAAACAAAAAAATTGAAAAATACCGGTTTTAGAATTAAAATGCCCCGTGATTGATTTTTTGATCAATGATTAGTTTTTTGAAGATGAAGGCCAAAATGTCTTTTACATGAAAAAAATTTGATAGAAATTTAAAAAATTAATTAGTGTGGTATAAAAAAAAGATAGGCCTATGAAACTAATATTGTGCCTAATTTTCTCTTTATAAGCCTTGCTTTAATTAAAAATCAGTGCAAGTATGCTAAGGACACTAGTTTGACAAAATAACAAAAGAACCTCGATTTTTTTTTTAAATATCAAACATTACCCATCTTTATTATACAAATTACACTTTGATACCTTGAACAACAATAAGTCAATTTGAAATATCAAAATTTTCCTTAGTTTAAAAATAAAAATAAATTAAAATGATATAATAATAAAAATTATAATTAATTTGGAGAAAAAGAATAAAAATTATAATTAACAAAAACAAAAAATCCCCAATACCTCACCTTCTATCCAGCAACCCCCCTACCTCCCTTTATCTTCTCTATTTTTCGCCTCCAACTCCATTTCCGCCTCCACCTTCGCCTCTCCCTCCACCAGCCCCTTTCCCCTCCCCTCTGGTCTCCCTTTCACCTTTTCCGGCCAGCACCCTAAAATAAAATTAAAAATCTTTCAAAAACCCATTTAAATATAAGTTAGAACCTGTTTGTTTCGATTTTGGTTTTGCAACAAGTTTTGTTGTGTTGTATTGTTAAATGCATATAGTTGTTTGACTAGAAAATGCATATAGGGCCTGTATGGTTTAGTATTTTGTAGTATTTGAAGCATGATATTTAAAATAGTGATTTTGTTTAATTGATAGTATTCTAAACAGAACATTTGATGTAAGATTAGTGTTTGGTTCAAAATATTATAAACAAAGTATTTATAAAAAGTGAGAATTTAATAATAACATAATAAACAGAAATAATTATTTAATAAAAAGATGGTGAAGAGTAGTAATATTTTATTAAAAAAATGGTAGAGAGAAGTAATATTTTATTAAAAAAAAGAGTGAAGAGAAGTAATATTTTATTAAAAAGTAATAAGGTGGTAGAAAGATAATATTTTATTAAAAAGATTGTAAATGAGTATAATATTTTATTAAAAAGGTAATAAAGAGATGATATTTTATTAAAAAATAATGTAAAAAAATAATATTTTATTAAAAAATAGTGGAAAGAGATATTGAGACACAGAAATTTTTAGAATGGTACCAAAATAAAGCATTTAATATTTTAAATACTCCTACCCTTTTTATTAGGATATTTAAAGTGCTAGTTAGCTATTTCAAACATCCATCCAAACAGACATAGTTTTAATTTTAAGTTTCACAGCATTTAGTTATTAATTTATGTCTTACAAACACTTTTTATTTAAAAATTGGGGGTTAGTTTGAACTTTTTTTTTTAAATATAAGTCATTCTAGAGTACACAAGTGTGATTTGTACAATAAAGAGGGGTAGCATTTGATATTTCTGAAAACTTAAGGTCCTTTTTGTCCCTTTTTCAAACTAAAGGGTACCAAAATGTAATTTTTCCTTTTGTTTTGTGTTAATTTTAGGTTTTTTTTGGTCTTGGTGGATATTAGATATATATATATATATAGCGCGAGAGTGAAAGCCAAAAAGAAGAAAACTACTATACAGGGAGGATGCTACTCAAAATATACATGCAAAATCCACACCAAGTCCATTTCCGAAACCCCCTAAACTCAAACCACCCCCAACCCCTGACCCCTCAGCTAAATCATTTTCAGTACAAAAATGTACTGAAAACAAAAAATGAAAAAATGGGTGCTACAAATTCCACCCCACCACTACGCCACCCTGCAACATAACAATCATTTTAAGGGTCAGACTCTTTCTCCGCCAAAATTTTGTTTAATAAACAAACACATCAATAGCACTCACCATGGTTTTTAAAAGTCTCCGATGTTGGTAGCGCAGGCAATGACATCTCTGCAAGAAAAGAATATTTGGAGATGTCACTTCAAATAACAAAGTAAAAATGTTCTGTTTGTATAGAAAGATTAATTCGTTTGATCAAGTTACCAGGTGCACAAAGGGACACCGACGAAATTGAGGATGATGAAGGCCATGGTGCTGCAATATTGTCACTCAAATCGCATGTAAAGCTCAAGCCTGTAGTGTTGTCAAATATCATATCCGTGGGTAAGCTTCGTAGAAGACACCCTGCATTCGGAGAAAAACCAAAATTGTTATTTATGACAACAATAACAGAACCAACAATAGTTTCTGCATTCAAAGATTATCTCCACATTCCGGAACAAATCATTGAACCCTCTGTGCCAATCTAAACTAACTGATACTGTTGGTCTAAGCACCAGGTCCAGAGGCCCAGAAAATTTCAAGGTACAAAACTACTGAAGTGCTGATAACAAAAGAAAAATTCCCAACATTGATGATCACAAGGGAATAATGTTAAAAAGAATAAAGACGAATCGCATACCTTGCATTCCATATGCTGCTCCAGTAACCAACATAAAGAAAGAAGGAAAGGAAAAAAGTACAAAATCAGATACGTCGAGAGCAGAATGAGAAAGGAAAAAAGAACATGAAAATAACATAGAAGTGAAACTACCTTGGATGCTAAAATCTTTCAGGTCAACATCACACAGCTCATAAATATTAGTCATAACCCCTCCTTTCCGTAACATGGATCCAAACACCATTGCACAGATTATAGCTTGCTTATTTGTAATCAACATTTGCTTTTGTATTCCCGCAATGTAGCTATTCAATGAGCTACAGCACGAAGGACTGGGGGCAGCAACATTGCGGCATTCTTTGATTACTTCAGTAGGCTGCTTAAAATCCAAAGGACAAACTGCACAAATAATGATTACTTCATGAGGAATAACAAAATGAAGCCAGAGAACATACGCATCTTGTAACCGCCTAAGGTAAATTTCTTGAAAAGTCAAAAAAGAGCTCGAAAATTAATTATTGTAACAACCCCAAATTTAAACTATAAAATAATATTACTAAATCATTAATCTTAATTATCATAAATCAAGTAGATTAAATTTAAGTTTCATCACTTCCACTCCTGGATAAAGATTAAAACTATAACCTTCTATCATATATTGAGTAGTCTTTAATACAACCACATTATCAATAACATAATCCAGACAACAACAAAATGCTTTACGAGAATAGGCAAGTCACATGACAACAAAAATCAAATGCTGAAGAAAAATAGGACATAAATACAAATATACATGTGTTTGTTTGTAAACAAGCCATCAAATACTTAAGCATCATACCTTTATTAACTTTGCATGCAGATAATATCCGAAATGCAGTATTTGCAACATCCATTGAGAGTTTCCTTGAAAGGTATGCATAAACCACTCCTTTACAATCATTAAGAGAATCAATATGATTAAACTCCCCAACAAAATTTTTATTCTCATTCATTGTCAATTGATTTCCTGTAATCTGAAGTGCAGCTTCCATAATTGCTGGCTGACAAACCGGTCTGCAACACTCTTTAAGAGGATCGACACTGCTACAAGCCTCAAATAGTTTGCTTGTATTAACTGTTTTTTCAAACGTAGCGACATCTTTCACTGGGCATGACCCACCAGTAAGATTCGATGATTTTATGGAGCAAAGCGAGGGAATTGTACTGTTTGCACCCCTGCTGGATAAGATACTAATGATATCTTGAAAACAATCATTAGCAGATGTATTTTGCAAGACCAATTTATCAGAGTTGAAGCTATAGAAACCCTGGAAGATATGAACTAGACTGCTTAGTTGCGGACAACATATCACATTTCCTACAAGTGCCGCCAAAGGTTGGGAACAATCAGATGCTGTTTTGTCCAGCAGAGTAGATACAGCAGAAAAGTTTACAGGACATCTTCCGGTCAAGACAGGGTCATATGTAGTTGGAAAACTCGGATACATAGGAGGCAAAGGTTCATCAGGAAATGGATTATGTGGGAGAACAGCTGGTGATATTTCTATTGGATCAAAGAATCCATTAGAAGGTACTTTTGCTAGTGATGATAGGGAAGAAATGTGAGTTTGGTCAACTGGTGTCTGCAATGCCAGGGCATCTTCAAAACTGGATAGCCAGATGAAGAATAATAATAACCAATAGTGCAATGAACCTGCATCCACAGAAAAGTTTGCCTTCACTTCATTTCTCATCTTAAAGGAACTAATGCATATAAAAAAAATGACAATAGAAGTAAACCCCATCCACAACAATCAGACAAATTGCAATTTCATAAATGTTTATTGACTGCCACGAGAGAATCACAGCCAGAAGGTGTGCAATTGGTATTGATCAATATTTTGGAAGATTTGATGATTAAACCAGGAAATCCCAGACAAAGAAAAAAATAATATAACTAAATTACAGCAGAGAAAATTATGTTAAATCCAAAAAAGGGTTGTGCAAAGACTATACTCAATACCCAGTGATATATATCTCAAGGTCAATAACTATATTCCACTCTATAACATCCATTAATGCCCCATCATTGCTTCATCTAGCTTAATGTTCATGATCGGTTAGTGACTTACCCTTGAAATGACTAACAGCCTGAAAATAGTCCATATCTTCACTAGCCCTCTGGTACCATTGAGATTTACATATGTAAATCCTCCAGTAGTTCACGATGTGACCAGAAATAGTTCACAGCCATGAACTGATGCCTGTGCCACCTTCAAGTATTAGGCCCAAGTCACAAATGAAATTGCAAACCATTAGAAGCAATAAGAACAAGAGGCACCAAACTAAATGACTTAGGTTGCATAAGTATACATTACATGCCTCAATCCGTTAGCACTAGGCAAGCATAGATGCAATCAAAGAAAATTTCCCGATTTCCATAACTCAAAACTAAACAATAGATACATTACAGAAGAAAATCTCAATGTTTGCACGTACTCTGTGAAGTTAAATTAAAAATATACAGAGCTACTAACAAATAGACCAATTTCCCGAAATTCTTTTATTAGTTTACACTATTTGATTCACTTCTACAGTTATTTGTGGTTTTATTTTTTATAAAAAAAAAAAAAAAAAAAAAAAATCAAGTATATGTTAAGTCAGGGCACCAGACTATTCCATCTCAACATACCAATTTATATTTACATGAGAACTGAGACCTTTTCAAGTGTTTTTCAAAACTTTGAGCATCCCAGGGGAAACCAATCCAATAAACAATAGTAATACTGGCAGAAGATATGATATTGGCAATGATCAATGCCTTCTCTCTCCCACCCCCCTTTTCCCCCACAAACCCCTATGAGGGCAAGAGATAGAGAAGGAAATGAGCTGTCTTTCAAGTTTCAATGGTTTATCATGGGGGCTTCTCAAGTCATGTTTTTTCACCATGGATTAAAACCAATCCATTTTTTCAACAAGATATAGCACTGAGCTGAGCTTAAACATTTCCTTTTTTTCTTTCTTTCTTTTCTTATTCTAATAGCAAATTACACATCTGCTTTGTCTGAAACAGAACACTGGAAACAGATGGAACAATTGGAGGTGAGCCTTTCATTCTACTATCATCAAATCTTTTTGTTTTGAGAATATGGGAAGCAAAATAAATATTAAAAAAAAAAAAAAAAAGAAAAGGAAACTTTAATATATAGCTTAAAACAAATACAAAAGAAATGTAGCATAGAACCCCAAAAACACCAATCTTAGTAATCGCAGGTACCATAATTGCCCTCCATTTATGAAAAACAAAGAAAAAACCCTAAGATTCGCATAGTTCTACGATCACACAATACGAAAACACAGTTCAAATTAACCAAATACTCGCATTATACCATACAACACTAAAAAGGGTACATTTTTCTTGTCCCTTTTCCCAAAATTCATCAGCTTAAAATCAGAAATAGCATATAAAAAGATTAAGCAGAGAAAGAAACAGAGAATGTACCTGAAAAAGTTGAACCCATATGACATAATCTTTAGCGTGAAATCAAATGGATAAAAGGTCTGGGATCGATAATCCACGAAGGTACGCGCCCAATTTGGGTCGATCGAGAAGGGGAAAAGGAGTTGATTTGGAAACCCTAAATCGGCACAGGCTTAGTTGCTCAGTTGTAGTTGTATTGTAATCTGAGAGGGAGGAAGGACTTGACTATTTTTTACTTACCACGGGTGGATAAAGTAGACGACAGGACAACCTAACTTTACCTTTTTCCCACTTGACCCGATTGACTCGGGTCTGGGCATTTACCATTTTCCCCCCATTTTATTATTATTTAATAAAAAAAATAAGAAAAATGGAAAATGAGAATGACCAGATATTTCAACAAAATCACCAGATTTCAAAGTTGAGATATTTACCAAAATAATAAATAAAAAAAGGCAGAAAAGCTTATATAACACCAAGGATGAATTTTTTTTTGGAAATTTCACGAAATTTCAGTCGTATTTTTGTAAATTTGTAAAATAAAAATGCTAAAATATTTTAAGACGAAATATCGATAAATATTGATTTTCAAAATTATTAGACCATATATTCTAAAATTTCAAAGATCTTTCAAAGAAATTTTGAAAAATATTAGTAAATATGGCAAAATATTAATATTGAATTGTCCGTCATTAAATTTTTATGTTTTTTTTCCTACTTATTCAAAAAAAACTTTACATTATTATTATTATTAGATAATATAAATTTTGATTTTTGAACACAAATTAACACTAACTATATATTAAGTTTTTTTTTAAAAAAAAAAAAAAAAAAACCTCTAACTATATATAATTATCAACTTATAAGTCATATATTCCAGTAAAAAATTAAAAAATAATTAAAAACCTTATAAGTTATATATATTTTAGTTTACATTGTTAATTTATCATAAATTGAAAAAGTCAAACTTAAAATTCGTAAGATGTTTTTGGTTAAAAAAACAATATAATGTAAATAGATTATTCAATACAACAAAAATTTATTTTACATTTTAGTATTTAATTTTAAATCATGAATAATAATAAAACATATTGTATTCAAATTAAAATGACAATTATGTAACTTAAATATATTATTTTCACAGAAATTGTTTACATTTAATGTGTAATAGAGGTTTTAAACATATTCAAAAGTTTAATTAAAAATTTACAACATATAAATAATGATTTTTTTTCCAATTTCCACCGACATTTTCATCCTTGATGCTACAATAAGCTGATCTAATTTTGAATTTGAGATTGCTTGTGGAGCCCGTAAAAGTGATGCATTTTATCTGTTAATGATGTTTACTAAACATGTTTGTAGGAAATTATTTCATGTTCTGATAGCTTTAAAATTAATTTTTAAGTAACAAATTGTTTTAGTAAAAGACTTCAAAAGCAAATGACACAAAATTTAAGAACAATTTGAGAAGCTAAAAAACTAATTTCAAGAACAACAATATTATCAAACTAACTCTAATTCGCATTTCCTCTTAGTTTATGCATAATTTACCATTTAAAGAGTATTTGTGGAAGATAAAAAAAAGCCACAAAATCAGCCCCTTAAGGCTTAAAGCCAACACTCATTTCCTATAATCAAATAGAAAACAAAAAATACCGTTTGAAGTTTCAAATGGTGAGGAAGTGAAAACAAACATATGATAAGAAATATATCTTACTAACTAGAATTCACCAAAATTTCATGTTGCTCACTGGTTGAACACCAACTTGTTCTTCCTATGCCGCTGATATTGACCTTCAGTCCACATTTCTCCTAGTTTTCTTCTTCGATTTCTCTTGTTGCCGATATCTCTCGCGCCGTTCCTCTCTCTGGCGCTTTTTAGATATCGCCTCTTCTTTAGCTTTTTGGACTTCAAGTTCTTTCTTTTTCTTGTCTTCTTTCATCTTTCGCTTATTCATCTGCACAAGACAAGTGAATCACCATGTATTTCAATTACAGCAGGACATTTTTAAATGGACAAGAGGCTGAGCATATAGACCAAAAGACTCGGAATAATGTAATTTTTCATCAGTTGCACTTCAAAGATCTATCAATTATGATATAAATTTTACTAACAAGGGTGAGAACTTGTTGATTAAAACATAGCTTGTGTCTAAAACTACATACCTTATGATGTTTAATCAACTGTAGATGTTGAACCATAGTACGAACTTTTCGCTGATGAGGCTCCATAACAACAGCTCTTCTGTTTTCAAGAAGTGGCTTTGCTCTACTTGGCATATCTTTAGGCTTGGAAGGAAATGGAAGTTGTGCCTGTAACGACTTTGGTATCACCACAGGGTTGAATTTCCTTGGCTTCCTTTCAATCGGCTGTTGAAAAGGACAAATCAGAAAATGATTACTGTATTGAGAAACCATTGATAGGAGACAACGTGCTAACGGAATAACTATCTTATATTAGAAAGGAATTTACCTTATAAAGTGAATCTTTGTTTACAGGGATAGGAAGATTCTTTTCTCTCCTCAATTCGGCTGTGGTCTTCATTCCTTGCCAAGTTTGATCACGAGATTGCAAGGCAGTCGTCAATGGGTTGTAAAACTCAGGAACTTCAACTTGAGTCCAAGCTCGCAAGAAAACAATGTCACTCATTTTAATTTTATCCTCAAAGGTGCACCGAGCAATCCCTTCCTTTGGTTGTCCTCCCTTCTTTTTTGGTTGATTACCAATCTCTTCCTTTGCAGCCTGACCAGAAAAGAAGTTCAAATTTTAGAAATCATCCTCAAGTGTATGATAAAGATTCTTGCTTGATTTATATACATATATTTGCATGCCTGCACTATTATTTACAATCAAAGATTCTAATCGTAGAAACAATTATATGTATGCAGACAAATTAAATCCATTTTACAGGAAAAATGAAAACTCAACTAACAAGTTTCATATTTGAGTGTAATAATTATAATTATTAATGTGTATCGACGAGCATATGCAACTGTCACAAACCAAATGGATATAGCAAGATATCAATTAACACACTCAGATAGCATACCTTCTTCACCTGCCCCCGAATCCCACTCACAGTTCGAATAGCAGCACCTTCAAACCGAGCTATCTCAAGATCTGAAGTAAACATATTCTTTATAAGAGCTGTCTTCTTGAAAATCTTGCAGGGCTCACCAACTAGCTTGAGCTTCTTCATTATTTTAGCTGCATGGTTGTACTCCAGAACAACAGCAGTTGCTGTGATCCTAAATGATGCCTGCACACAAAAAATTGAAAACTCCTTCAAAAATTACACGCAAACAAAGGAGCCTGAGTTTTATTGACAAATCTTTTAGAGGAAAAATGAGTTGGATATAAACATTCATAGTGAATATCGAATCTCAATATTTTTTTCCTATCTTTTTGGGTTGGGCCGTGTGTTTACAATTTCAAGTAAACAACTTTCGCATGTTAATGCTACTCTGGTAGGTAAAATTTGGAAACTCCAATTATTCATGGTAAAATATGGATCATGGTAGCAATATATTTTAGTCATCTGATACATGATTGGACCTTAAATCCTTGACCTGATCCCACCATCTCAACCAAAAATCCCAGGGAGAGTGCCAAATTACTAAAAAAAGAAAGAAAAAAAATCTTGGGTTCAAATTATGTTTCGAAGAGCAGCCTTTACATGTTATTGTTATCCATAGCAGACTCTTTTCGAATTTTGGTAATTAAAAGAGCCGCTCCACAGACAAGATATGCCAAGTTTTGGCCATGCAAACTAAATTCTAGTGCTGATTTATGAGAGTAAAAACAAGAGGTGAAAAATAATAATAATAAGCCCACCTGATTGTTTGATAAATTCTGAATAGCAACCACACCAGTATTAGGCGGGGCAAGTGGACCAAAGAACATTGCAAGGCAATGCATGTGTTCAGGAGTGTACTTAAGCATGCGATGTCTTCCATTACTATCTTCAATGGCATAAACAGGTATTGTTTGGTAACGTCTCCACCCAACAGAAACTATAATAGGATCTCTAGTCTTCAGTACTTTCTTGTGCCATCTATGTCGCTTTAGCCTAGCCTGAAAATGAAACAAGGCGTCTTTACAACAAATACTCATCAAGCAGGTTAATCATCAAACTCAGGAGAAATAAAATTTGTGAAAATAAATACTGTATGTGCATGTCAAGTTTCTTATAGCAAGTAAATAGATTAACAACTTTTAAAGGCTAAAATGACACTACAAACACAAAAGTTAGTAATCATATGGCATTATTTTGCATTTTGACTGGCATATTATTATTTCTTTAATCAGAATAATCTCGATGGTCAACAACCTGTTTTTTTATTAACACAGATGAATTATCATGAATCTTGTTTCAAAAATAAATAAGTTGATATATTTATACTATTTATTCCGGAAAACTTCGACTGATCTTATAAAGACAATAAGCATTTTAGCATGTTATAGTTTTTTTCCCCTCTTCATAACTCCTTTAGCATCAATTAGTAGATGACAAGTTAATTTGCATTTGATGGATCCTCTCTAATCAACATGCCTCCAATGCAAACAAACCACTCTAAATTTTTTATGAAAAGCAGACAGAGATGCAGCTTATAATCAGCTTTCATTAACAGGCCTTATGGTGGAACAACATTTGCTCAGACGTCATAATAACCGATCAGATACAAAGTAACAAAGAAAGTAGGCAAGAGAAAAAGATTTTCAAATGTATTCCAACCTGCATGAATCCAACATTTTCTTCCCCAAGACCAATTCCACCAACCAAAATAGGATGGTGGGGATCAAAGTGCTCGACCATCTCATAAGGAACGTCATGAATCTCCAACCTTAGGTAAGTCCCTGTTCGAAATCCCTCTATTTCTAATCTTGTATCCTCATCAAGATCATTGAGTTCATCTATGTTCATCTGTTTCCGAAGTTCAATTTCCTTCTTCAACTAAAAGAATTAAGAACACTTCAGATTTAGTACCATAAGCTAGTAGAAAGAAATTTACTCCGTGCATCAAAAAAAGATGTATCATTTTACCTCATCAAAATATCCACCTTCAGCTTGATCCTTGTGAACCTTGTCCCCTGGTTCATCATCTAATTCCTCCTCCATTAAATCATTTTCATCATACGTAGATAAAAATTAAGGTTAACAAATGCATATTTATACTGATTCATAATACTAAGGAACAAACATAACCAACCAAAATACATATTTCTGCAAACAATTTGAAGTAACATACATGACACACAACTATTGAATATCTTTAAAAACAACTCAAAATGATAATGAGCTCATCCACTGCTCCCACAGCAAGGAAACCAACCACAGAGCACAGAAAAATTCAAAAAAAAAAAATAGTTGAATCTAATATGGTGGTAGTAGGTAGAGGAGCAAACTAAGATAGTCAATGGGAACTACAAATAAAATATTTAAGTAAAGGATATTGAGCATCAAACTTTGCACGGAGTAAAATCTTTTTTTGCCTCCGCTCCTCTGCCAGCTCATCTTCTTTCTGGTCTTTGCCATTGCCAGCAGCATTGGTATGACTTCCATCATGCTTCTCCCCTGTTTCTAGATCTTCAAAGTCACCATACACATCGTCATCATCTTCAGCATTAGCATTTGAGGTTTGATTTCTTTGAGCAGCTTTTGACCAGTCACCGGTGACAAAGCGATCACGGATACTCTCAACAAGCTCATCATCTTTCCAGTCTCTGAGACTCACCAGATTTGTAAATTTGGAACAGTCCTCAGAATTGAAATTCTCACCCTCAAAAGCTTCTCCAGGTTTCTGCAATAAATCAAAAGAAAAGAGTGGCCAAGTGTATATGAGCTATATGAGGTTTAATATGAGATGGGGTTAGAAATTTAAATTTCTGGGATGTTAAAACATCCTAACAAAAACAATATAGTCTCCAGAACAAACCTTGTTTCCGTCACCTTTTGGCTTAAAGAATTCATCTCCACTTTCTTCATCGTCGCTACTATCTTGCTCTTCATTAAGTAAAGTTGGTTTTGTAGACTTCCCATATACAAGTTGCATGAGGTTAATATTTTGTCTCGAGATCGTTCTTTCTATCAAAGATTCTTTCCATCTTGAAATGTTTCCCATGTCCTCTGAAATCAGGAATAAGAATTATGAATGAACTAATCAAGAAAGCTTGAGCTAAAAACTAGCTAATTTCAATCCATGTGACCAATGAAGGAATCAATCCTCTCACTGTCGATTATTGTCTTCTTAAAGCATAGATGACAATTGACAAGTAATACTTCCAATGGAAAATAAGAACACAACTATGAATAATCTAGTTCACAGAAAATGAAAAATTGTACCCCCAGTTTCATAATCCTTTCCATCATCCTCAGAAGAATCTGAACTGAATGATGTCTGATTTTCAGCATCATCATTGTCGTCTTCATCCAAGTCCTACAATAACATAAACATGGAGAAAATTAGTATCAATGAAAAAAACATAAAAACAAAAAAAAAAAACCTGAAAAAGGAGATTTTATCTGTGGTCAGTTTAAAGTCATTCGTTGCCTAGTCATATATTGTGTTACCATGATATACAATCCATAAAAACTGAAATTTCTTTGGCATACATTCCATTGACCTCATAACAACACAAGGTTGGACATCGATGAAGAGAAAAAAAAATATAAATTTTGTTTAAAAGTAATGCAAAAATCCAATTAATTATAGCAAGCAACAAGACATGTGTATGTTTTTGAGTGATTTCATCAGAAAATCAATAATAATTAAGAAATGAGAAATGTCATGCTCGTGTGAGTACAGAGACAAGAAATATTGAATAAGTGTTTGCTGGTTATAACGTACAGTACATACATAAACATAATGATATCAGTGTTTGTGTACAGAAATGTAGATGAAAATTATATCAACATACTAATTGTTAACGAGTGTGATGTTACCTTCAGCTCATCATCATCAATGTCTTTTTCAAAGATAACTTTTCTCCTCCTCCTTCCACCATGAAATTCAACATGCTCTTTCATGTGATCTTTGGGATGAGTTCCTTGCTTGGGAGCTTCGTCCTCTTCATCAGAAACATCATCTTGAATCCCTATGATTTCATCTCTTTGAGCAGCTTCATTTTGATGAGAAGATTCTGAGCCATCCTGAGAATCACTTTCTTCGCCAGACACATCAACTTCCATTGCTTCCCCAGGCCCATTTTGCTTAGAAGGCTCTATCTTTCTATTCAGCTCTCCAGCTTCATAAGTATCTTTTGCATTGTTTTGAGATTCTGATAATAAAGTAGCCTTCTGGCCAAAAAGTGTAATAAAGCTCTTTTCTAACTTTTCATCGATTGAATATTTTGTCTTCTGAAGATATTTTACCAAAGTTTCACCAACATCATCATCCTTTCCTGTTAACATGTCAACTCAAATGATTATTCAAAATTTAGGGCAGTTGAAGAAGAAAAAAATTCATAATTATCATATATAACTAGGATATAAACTTCTTTTCAATATATATATATATATATAACTAAGATATATACATGAAAGAAAATTTCCATCTCCAACCCATCCATTTAAATGGAAACATGGAAAAGATATATATAAATATTTTTGTGAATAGAATACCTCTTGAAAGAAAGGGAAAAAGAATGTAAGGATGTGAAACAATGCATTCACCTTTTTGTTTTACTTGCCCATTCTCATCCACTTGAGAATACTGGACAAAGTGATCATTTATGTTTATATAAACAGCATCCTTGTCATACAAGAGATCCCCAAGTCCAGACATAGGTGCATAGTATAACTTTTCCTTATCACGCAAGCCCTTCTTTTTGGCAGCTGATGGTAAAGGACAAGGATCAACCAAGCCTGACACACTGGCCACACCGTAATCGCCCACACCGGCAACATGAACCTGCCACACAAAACATGTTACTCAAGGGTAAACAGTAAGATAACAGCAAAAGTCGCTCATATTTTGAATAAGCAGTGGGAAATCTTATTGCATGAGTGATGAGGTGTTATTGTCACTGCTTTTAACTGATAAAATTTCAATAGTATGAAGAATTAAAAAATGAGGAATCAAAAGTAGTGCAATTGGCAAAAGATAAACCAATATCATCAAGCTATAAGCAACAACAAACACTTTGCAATACATACCTTAATTCCCTTTTTCATGTTACATCCTCGCAAGTAACCATAAAGTGTGATATTCCTGTCACATTTTTTATTCAAATGCACTCTTTCAGGGGGTGTGACATCTTCAAAACGATCAACCAAAATATAAGGATGAGCAGCTCGCCAAGACAAAGGATGGAACTTCATAACAGATATAAAGCGTGAAAGATTGTGAATTTCACGTTTATGATACCTATGAATTCAAGGGAGAAAAAAGTGAATAATCTGGTTTCATATAGGAGGATGAACAGCAGTACACTCATGGGATACTCACTTTCCATATTGAAGACCAGATAAATAAAACAATTTAGCTCCATTGTATATTTCAGTCCAGAAACGATGTTTCAGACGCTGTTTTGTCTTCCTCAACTTCTTTGCATCTTTGAAGGTATCAAGGTGAGTAAGAACTCCCATAACCTTTGGGAAACCATGTACTTGTAATATATTAAGGAATTCAAATGTTTCCTACATAGTAAAAGAACCATGTTAAATGAATAGACAATATTATCAGCCAAATTAGCCATCATAGAAAAAAGATAGCAATATTTAGCAAAGAACCCCAGAAAAATCATGTTATATGAATAGACAATATGTCAGCCAAATTAGCCAATACATGTCCAGTGTTAGTCTTTCAGATATATTGGGTAATCTGAGAACTTCTGGAAGCAAGAGGTAGCAACCAGAGGCAAACTCAAATGAACCAGCAAGTACCCAGAATGAACAATCAATCAAAGAAAGTACCAGAATCCACTGGCATTAGAAAAAACAACAACGAAACACCAGCGAAAGAATGCATTACAATATATAAGGCATTCCAAACTAAATTATTCAATATAAAATACTGGATTGTAAAAAAAAAATCTACATATTGGAAAGCAATAGTTAAAGCAACTATCTGGCAAATTTGAGAACAAAACTCAAAAAAAATTTGAAGCAAATACCATTCACAATTTGTAAACAATACAAAATAGAAACAACTAACATACACTCAAAAGTAACAAGGAGCAACTTCTCACCATTTCAAATCCATAACTTCCATCAATAAGAAGCAACGCCAAATCGGCATATTTCGCCGCATCAATCATGCCATTTATATCATTGGGGCACTCAACAAACTGAACCCGCCTCTTCTTCCCTAACACATTCGAACAAAACCACTTAGAAAAAAAACTTCTCCTCTAACTTGATATTGTAAATTCGTAATAACAAGAGCAGACATAGACCTGAAACAATGGTAATCGGACCCTGAACCTCCGGTAAATTATGTTTGGTATAATGCTTCACAAGTGACTTTATTAAAAGAGACTTCCCAACCTACAATATATAAAGGAATTTATATGAATGGTATCCAATCCAAAAACATGCTAGAAAATTACACACACACACACACCTGGGGAGGTCCTTGAACAAGAACAACATAAGGAGCCGGTTCACCATAAGTCCGATCAATGGTAGGGACATGAAGCCTACGCTGCTCTTTCTCAACGGCACGCGATTGCAAACGCTTCGCTTTGTTAGATGAGCTAAAAGCGAACGCCTTTTCACCATGCCGATAACCAAATTAACGAAGAAACAAAAACAAATCGTCAAACAAGTAGAATAAACAAGAACTATACCTTAGGGTTTTGCTTCTTATCCTTTCCCGAACTGTCGCCCTTCTTCTTGACCGAAGCACCAGATTGCCTCGACCTATGAGCTTTGTGTGACTGATCAGAATCGACCACCATTGTAGCCCTAGAAACGCTTGGGCGAACAGTGGCAAATCGAAATCAGAAAGAAAGATGAAGACGGAGCGAGCAGGAACCTCTCCGCTTAGCTTGCGCTTTCGCTTGGAAGCTTTGCCTTGGGACTATGGCGGCTAATATGATTATCTTGTGTTACAAAACCCGAGCGCTCTGAGACGGGGGTTTTACAAAACCCGACTATTATTCATTTTGGCACCAATGGTCCTGAACACTAGGAGTGTTGACAATTTGGTCCTTCATTTTTTTCCCTTACAGCTTGTTTGGTAAGAGGGAATGGATGAAGGATGGATTATATTGTGTGGATTGGGTCAATTCATTCTTAGCTAATTCTTGTTTGGTAAAGTAGAGGAAGGGTGAGGGATGGAAAGAGGTAGGGGTAGTGAATCCCTTGGGCCCACAAAAAATAATCCCTCCACAAATGGAAGGATTGTGGAGAAAAATATTCCAAAAAATTACAAATAGTGAGAAATATTAATTTTACCCTCTAATTTTCACTTTTCAATTTTTTTAGTATGGGTAATATAGTAATTGTGTTCATAAATTTTCATTATTTTTTTCTCTTTTTTTTCATATTAAATAATACAAAAGATTACTCCTCTCCTTCCTTCCTATTTTACCAAACAACTTTAAGGAGACATATAATTCATCCTCACCTTTTAATTTTCCATACTTCATACACAATCCATCATTCACCCTATTCATCCCCTCTACCAAACATAGCCATAGCGATGAAAAAATAAATTCAAAGAGCAATATGTCAATTCGCACAAAGTATAAGGACTAAAAAGTAATAAAAAATAAATAAAATTGTGCGCAATGCAAATGTTTTTTTTCGAACACGTAAGGCTAGCCTTTGCAACGGTATGGAAAACAATTATTATTTTTTTTACAAATTTCTGGAAGTAAAAATAAATAAATAATACTAATAAATTTCTCCCCGAAAAAATTTCCCCGGAACGAAACCTCTAGACGGCTAAACCCTTAAACCATCGAAGTCAGATTCGATATCCGAAGCGGCCGAACCACACCGTTCACCATTCAATCATCACATCTATAAATCCAAAGATAACTTTTTTTCCTAGTTTTTGTTTTCTCATCCGTTTCTAGGGTTCAAATTATTCTACTCTGTGATTTTTTTCTCCCAATCGAGGGTGTTCGACACGATAAAAAGGACATTTTTTGGACAAAATCCTAATTTTGGATCCAATTCCTTTTGTGATTGCGTAACAAAACCCTAATTTGGTCGGATTCTGACACATGGGTTTTGCTCAACATGGTTTTTCTTAGATGGGATGCGAGTTTCTAGGGTTTTGGTGTTCTGGGTCTATCAATGGGAGCCCTGACCAGCAATCGTAAGCGAGGGGACGAGTTCCGGAACCTGAATCACGCATACCCATCTCTAAATACGCCAAATTTTCAAACTTCGAAGAAACCCAGATTTTCTTTTATGCAGAAGAGTCCCGAACGAAGCGTTTTGTCGTCGAACAGCGCCGTCGCGAGGGTCTCTAGGTACCCGGAAGCGAAGCCACCACTGCCTAGAATTCATGCCCCTTGTAGCACACGCAAATTTGGGTCCATCACGTCGAGTAGGAATCGAGATTGGAGTCCTAAGACTTGTGGGAGCTCGCAGAAGGAGGCAAGTGATATGGGAAATATGTTATCTTCGAAGTTGAAGGAGGCTAAGAGTTTGGCATTTGGGGCTCTTCGATTTTGGAAGAAGGAGAAGGAGGTGATTGAGTTGGATGATGAGGTTGAAGATGGTAAAGCTTCTGATGATTCCAGCATTGAAGTGGTTGAGGTTGTAGAGGATGATGGGCAAGAGAGGACTCCTGAGGCTAATGGAGATGTGCCCAGCTTGCAAAATGTGGCTGGCAGTTCTATTCAGCCGGCGGAGAAGATGTTTGGTTCGTTGTCGATTAACCGAGAGATTGATGTTTCAGATGTTTCTGCATACAAGAAGTTGCTCGAGGAGGCGGAGAGGCGAAACAGCAAGCTGAGACAGATAGATTTCGACATCAAATTAGCTGAGAAGCGGTGGTCTGGATTTCAGGCTCTACGCCCTGCAAAGAAGGCAGTTGATGTGAGTTTCCTCTTTTGTGGATTGCTGTGTTATTTGCTTTTAAGTATTAATTTGGTTATATTAGAAGCAACTGCAGAGAAATTCCTTGTTTTGACGAGTTACTTTTTTTCTGTTTTAGGATGTCCCTCGACAACCTTTTATTCCTCTCACGGAGGAGGAATTGACTGGGGTCGAGCGAGCATTTCGTTCCAATTGGTATGGTTTGGATGCTTGTGTTCTTATTATGATAAGTGGTATCTTCGTACTATTAGTCTATAACAATGATTGGGATTCAATTTTACAGGAGGAAGGTTTTGGTGACTCACCAGAGCTCAAATTTGGAGATTACTGCGGAAATGTTGCAATGTCTTAGACCGGCTGCTTGGTTGAACGATGAGGTAATTTTTTTGGCTGAATTTGATGTTTCTGCTAATAGTTAGCATTTATCTGGGTTTCTTTAGTTGATCAACTCTGTTGTGTTTTACATTTTAACCTTTTTGCAGGTTATTAATCTGTACCTTGAGTTGCTGAAAGAGCGGGAGAAGAGAGATCCAAAGAAGTATTTGAAATGCCATTTCTTCAACACATTTTTTTACAAGAAGGTTGGTTTCTTCTCCTCCCCCCTTTTCTTCTGCCAATAATGTATAGTCTCTACATAGCTCTGTTCATTTTTGAATAATAAAGATGTTAGCTTATAATTTTACTCATTCTTATGCATTTGTTGATCATATGTTTATTTAACTGTATTTGGCAG
>WUAT03492953.1:0-15221 GCA_010015005.3 Ulmus americana | reverse complement strand
GGGGAGGTATTTTGACCAATATCAACGGTCAAGATCGACTTGCGAATGAGTTTTGCGCAAGATCAATGGTAAACATCGACTTTTGGATGCGTTTTGACCAAGATCAATGTTCTAGATCGAATTTTGGATGCGTTTTGACCAAAATATTGCAGAAAAACACCTTAAAAATGATACTCAGCAATCGGTCTGATCCACCAACTTCGCAAATTGACTCGGAATGAGCCGCAATCGTGACATTTTTGTAGAAATACTAGTCGTGGGATTTCCTCTAAAGTTTCCAACACATCCTCAAATTTTTCGTTCTGACATCGATAGCTCAAGATATTGTAGAAAAACACCCAAAAATGACACTCGGCAATCGGCCGATCCACTAACTTCGCAAATTGACTCGGAATAAGCCGCAATCGTGACATTTTTTTGTTGAAATAAGAGTTGTGGGATTTCGTCTAACGGTTCCAATAACTCCTAAAACACGTCGTTTAGACATCGATAGCTCAAGATATCGAAAAAAAACATCGAAGAATGACTTGCGGCAATCGGTCTAATCCACTAACTTCGTAAATTGACTCCGAATGAGCCGCAATCGTGACATTTTGGTATAAATAAGAGTTTTGAGATTTCATTGAAAGGTTTCAACATATACTCAAACATGTCATTTTGACACCAATAGTTCAAGATATCACGGAAAAATATTGAAGAACGACTTGCGGCAATCAGTCTGATCCACTAACTTCGCAAATTGACTTGGAATGAGTTGCAATCGTGACATTTTTGTAGAAATAAGAGTTTTGGGATTTCATCTAATGGTTCCAACGCATACTCAAACATGTTTTTCTAACATCGGTAGCTCAAGATATCGCAAAAAAAATTGAAGAATGACTTGCGGCAATCGGTTCGATCCACTAACTTTGCAAATTGACTCGGAATGAGCCACAATCATGACATTTTTGCAGAAATAAGAGTTGTGGGATTTCGTCTAACATTTCCAACGCATAAACACATCATTCTGACATAGGTAGCTCAAGATATCAAGGAAAAACATCGAAGAACGACTTGTGGCAATCAGTCCGATCCACTAACTCCGCAAATTAACTCCGAATGAACTACAATCGTGACATTTTTGTAGAAATAAGAGTTGTGGGATTTCGTCTAACAGTTCCAATGATACCTAAAACACATTTTTTAGACATTGGTAGCTCAAGATGTCATGGAAAAACATCGAAGAATGACTTGCGACAATCGGTCTAATCTACTAACTTCGCAAATTGACTCTGAATGAGCTGCAATCGTGACATTTTGGTATAAATAAAAGTTTTGGGATTTCATCTAACGGTTCCGATGCATACTCAAACACATCATTCCGACATCGATAGCTCAAGATATCACGGAAAAATATCAAAGAACGACTTGCAGCAATCGGTCTGATCCAATAACTTCGCAAATTGACTCAGAATGAGCCGCAATCGTGACATTTTGTAGAAATAAGAGTTGTGGAATTTCATCTAATGGTTCTAACACATACTCAAACATGTCGTTCTAACATCGGTAGCTCAAGATATCGTGGAAAAATATCGAAGAACAACTTGCGACAATCGGTCTAATCCACTAACTTCGCAAATTGACTCTGAATGAGCTGCAATCGTGATAGTTTTGTAGAAATAAGAGTTTTGGGATTTCATCTACCCGTTCCAATGCATACTTAAACACGACATTCTGACATCGGTAGCTCAAGGTATCATGGAAAGAACATAGAAGAACGACTTGCGGCAATTGGTCTGATCCACTAATTCTGCAAATTGACTCAGAATAAGCCACAATCGTGACATTTTTGTAGAAATAAGAGTTGTGCGATTTCGTCTAATGTTTTCAACGCTCCTTCAAATAGAATGAGGAAAACAAGAATGGCACTGTAACTTCGAATGTGCCAAAACAGAATGAAGAGATATTAGACATGAATGAGATGATTAACGTTCTTGATGATATAATCAGTGATTATGCATAAGTGGATCCAGCACTCGCTGAAACATATAACATGTAATACAACGAGCTATTTAGAGCCATAAATTATGAGTTATACCCTGGGGTATCTTCTTTTTTATCGTTAAACTTCTTGGTTAAGTTGATGCACTTGAAGGTGCTCAATAAATGGACTAATTAATAAGTCAATCGATGACCTATTGAAATTGTTGAAGTTGATTTTTCCCAAAATCGATCTCGTCGACTCTCATTACAAAGCAAAAAAGTTGATGACAAAGATGGGTTTAGGGTACAAGTCTATTCATGTGTGCAAAAATGACTGTGCACTCTTTTGGATTGAAAACTCTTTGAAAGAAACTTGTCCTGTGTGCTCAGAGAGTAGTTGGAAAAACTACAAGTAGGCAGACGGTCAAGGAAAAATGTACAGCATAAAGTATTGCATTACTTTCCATTGGGGCCTAGACTTAAATGTTTTTTTTGCAACGACGAAGACTGCAAAACTACTACAGTGGCATCGTGTGGGAAAGTCAATAGAAGACGATGTCATGCGGCATCTGGTCGATGGCAAGGCATGGCAGGACTTTGATAAAAGTCACCCTCAATTTGCCAACAAAATAAGGAATGTACGAATGGGTTTGGCAGCCGATGGCTTCAATCCATTCGATAATATGAGTTTGTCATACATCATGTAGCCAGTGGTGTTGGGAACTTACAATCTTCCTCTGTGGATGTGTATGAAACCTAAGTACTTAATGTTAACTCTGTTGATTCCTAGACCTCAATCTCTGGGGAAAGACATGGACGCTTTTCTATGACCATTAATTGATGAGTTAAACGACTTATGGGTTAATGGTATAGATACTTACGATGCAATAAGTGACAACAGGGTTTTTAGAATGCGGGCAGCGCTGTTGTGGACGATTAATGATTTTCCAACAAGGAGTAGTCTATCCAAGTGGAGTGGATAGGGTTACAAAGCATGTCCTACTTGTAACGAAGACACTGTTAGGATAGGTGCTATGTAAAGCAACGTTTTATCCTAATTTGTAAAGACATTCATTATCTATTGAAATTAAAGAAATTGGCATTTATTTAGTATATGTTTGGTTGCATGTTTCGCTTTCTTTTAATACATATTTTTGACAAAGTATCATAATGCTACAATACTTGTTTAATGTTGTTAATGTTTCTGATAAGTCGCAGGGATTTGTTAAGAAATCATGGCAGCCAAGCTTCGAGGAGTTTCCTAAAGAGAGGGAGGCACCTAAACCATCTTCCGAGGAGACACCAATGCCTAATTTAGCCCCACTACCCAAAGGGCTCAAACATGCCTTCTTAGGCCTAGGTGATACCTTCCCAGTTATTATTTCTTCCAAACTTAGTGATGTGCAATGTGATAAATTGTTAAATTTGTTAAGAGAACATAAATCTGCACTAGGTTGGACTATAGTCGACATAAAATGTATTAGCCCCTTAATTTGTTCCCATAGGATTTATCTAGAAGAAGGAGCTAACCCTCGTAGAGACTCACAAAGAAGACTAAATCCCATTATGAAAGAGGTAGTTAAGAAATAAGTCTTAAAACTATTAGATGCGGGAATCATATATCCAATATCCGATAGTAAGTGGGTAACTCCAACTCAAGTAGTTCCTAAGAAAGTCAGGGTGACCGTGGTAAAAAAATGAAGAGGGAGTATTAATGTCAACTAAGGTAGTGACCAGGTGGCATATGTGTATTGATTATAGGAAACTTAATTCGGCAACCCCAAAAAACTATTTTTCTCTTCCATTCATAGATCAAAATTTAGAACGTGAGGCTAGTCATCCTTTCTATTGCTTTTAAATGGGTATTCGAGATACTATCAAATAGCAATTGCCTTAGAGGATCAAGAAAATACGACCTTTGCATGCCTTTTTGGGACCTATGCTTTTTGTAGAATGCCTTTTGATTTATGTAATGCACTGGATACTTTTCAAAGATGCATGATGAGTATTTTTAGTAACATGGTTGAAAAATTCATGGAAGTTTTTATGGATGATTTAACTGTGTTTGGTACTTCTTTTGATTCATGTTTATCTAACTTAAAGGTTTTTTTGTGTAGGTGTGAAGAGAAAGGGCTTGTGCTTAATTGGGAGAAGTGTCATTTTATGGTGCCTTCCAGAATTGTATTAGGCCATATAGTTTCCAAAAAGGGGATAGAAGTAGATAAGTCAAAAATTGAGTTAATCTCTAAATTATCCACTCCTAAGAATATTAAAGATGTTAGATCTTTTCTAGGGCATGCCGGGTTTTATAGGAGGTCTATTCAAAAAAATTCTGTCATTTCTAGATCTTTATGTAACCTCTTGTTAAAGGACACTGAATTTAAGTGGACCCCCGAATGTGAGAAAGCCTTTAGAACACTTGTTTCTAAGCTTACCACCGCCCCTATCATGCAATCACCCGATTTTGCCTTGTCTTTTGAGATTATGTGTGATGTTAGTGACTATGCCATAGGGGCTATTTTAGGTCAAAGAAGAGTGGAAAAACCTTTTTTCGTTTACTATGCTAGTGAAACCTTGAATTATTCCTAAATGATGTATACCACAACCAAGAAAGAATTACTAGCCGTAGTATTTGCATTGGATAAATTCCGCCCTTATCTAATTGGTTCACCTATCACTATATTCACGGACCACTCTACCCTTAAATTCCTTTTCTCAAAAATGAATGCTTAAGCTCGTTTGATACATTGGATTTTGCTTTTGCAGGAATTTGATTTGACCATTAAAGATAAGATAGGGTTGGTAAATGTTGTGGCGGATCACCTATCCCGTTTGGAGTTTAAGGATGATACCGAGAGGTTGCCCATTTAAGAAGCTTTTCTGGATGAGAATTTATTTTCTTCCCTCTCCCAAACACTATGGTATGCTAATATTGTGAATTACTTGGTTTCTCGTCAACCTCCATCTACATGGAGTACACAAGATAAACGTAAGTTTTTGGCTGAGGTAAAAAACTTTCATTGGGATAATCCTTATCTCTTTCAATATTACCCCAACCAAATAATAAGATGTTGCATTCCGAATAGAGAAATTGATAGTGTTTTGACTCTTTGTCATACCTATGCATGTGGAGGTCATTATTTTATTAAAAAGACAGCATAAATTTTTTTTCAATGTGGTTTCTATTGACCCACTTTATTCAAAGATAATAATGAATTTTTCCATTCATGCGAAAGATGTCAAAAGTTAGATTCATTGTCTTGCTATCATATGATGCCTCTCGACCTAATCTTAGTGGTGGAAATATTTGATTGTTAGGGGATCAATTTTATGGGACCGTTTCCACCTTCTTTTGGGTATCTTTATAGTTTGCTTGCTGTTGATTATGTTTTTAAATGGGTTGAAGCTATACCTTGTTGCACTAATGATAATAAAGTTATTGTTAAATTTCTTAAAGAGCATATTTTATCTAAGAATGGTACTTCGCATGTTATAATTAGTGATCAAGGGTCACATTTTTGTAATCGCTCTTTTGAGGCTTTGATGCGCAAGTATGGAGTCACTCATAAGGTTTCTACAGCTTATCATCCACAAACCAATGGCCATGTAGAACTAGTAAATAGGGAGATTAAACGAATTCTTGAAAAGACTATTAACCCAAATCACAAGGATTGGTCTTTGCACCTATCATATGTGCTTTGGGCATACCAGACTGCATGCAACACTGTTCTTGGGATGTCTCCTTATCAGTTAGTGTTTGGTAAAGTATGTCACTTACCAGTAGAACTTAAGCATAGAGCATATTGGGCTATTTGACATTTTAATCATGCCTTGATGATGGCTGGTAAGGAGAAGAAGATGCGACTTTGTGAACTTGCTGAGTTAAGGGATACTGTGTATGCTAACACTAAAGACTTAAAGACAAGAATGAAAGTGGTACATGATCAACAAATTCTCCAGAAAAGTATTGAACAAGGTGATCAGGTTTTTCTCTATGATTCTCAATTACATTTTCATCCGGGAAAATTGCGGTCAAGTTGGAAGGTCCCTATGTTATAAAGAATGTTTTCCAAATGGAGTGGTAGAAGTTGAAGATCCTTTCGATGGTCATGCATTTTGAGTTAATGGCCAATGGTTGAAACTTTACTTGGAACTGAATGCATTGAAGATTGGCCCGACAAGATCTATTTGGTGTCTCCGGTTTATCATTCCTAATTGGGTACTTTCGTTCCATTGTATATTAATTTTAGTTTTGTTTTTGTTTATTTTGAATTTTTGAACATTGTGAACATTGTTCCACTTTGGATGGGGTGAACGCATGTTTTAGGATTTTTTTTTTTTTAGTTTATTTTAGTTTAGTTTTTAATTTTTAGGATTTTAGTTAATTTTTTTTTTGTTTTTAGTTTTTAGTTGATTTTAGTTTAATTTTTATTTTGTTTTTAATTTTTATTTTAGGTTTTGTATGAAAAAAATTTCATTTTGTAGTTTAGGATTTATTTTAGGTGTTATTTTAAGTTAGTTAGTTAGTTAGTTAGTTTGTTTGTGTTATTTATTTATTTTAATTTTATTTTTAAACGTTTTAGGTTAAGGACTTGTCCCAAGATTCTGTGCCACGGCACAAGGAGTCCCATGCCACGCCTAGCAGGAAGTTTGGAACATGTGTATGAGGTCTCGCACCACGCCGTAGGTAAGTGCAAGATACGGCACCCATGCGAAAAAGTTTGGGAACAAGGGTTCTGCACTGCGCCACAAGTAAGTGTAAGGCGTGGTGCAGAGTCGCGATGTGGGTTTTAAAACAGAGTTTCTCTTCATTCTTCTTTGTTTTTCTTTGGAGATAATAGAATCCTATCAAATCCTCTCCACTTTTCTCACAAATCTAGCCATAGCCAACTATTTTCAAACACTCTCATTTATTTATAATGATTTCTAGTACTATTTTTTCACCTTTTAGATTGGGTATTTCACAACATTGTATTAAGGAAGCTTGGGGTTCTTCTTGGCTCAAGCTAGAACAAGGAGGGTTGCAAATCCTTGGGTTTAATCTTTGTTTTTGAGCCAGCCCTTTGATCAAGTAGGGTTGCGTAGAGGCTTAAATCTAAAATTGAATTTGTTTGGGAACCAACAATTTGTAAACCAAAAAATAAGAAAAAGGTGAATGGGATAATCTTGACACCGGGGTGGTGCCGACCAAAGTCACTCTGATGCCCAAGTTAGTTCAAGATTTCAATAAAAGGAGAATAAAAAATAAATAAAGTAAAAATCAATTATGAATCGAATTTACCAAATAAAAAATGGAAAATAGTAACAATTCCGTCTGGAATAGAAATCAAGGAGATAATCAGAGTCTAGACGAAGGTTGAATGGAGAAAATATACAAGGTCGGACAGTGGTGGACTAGTAGCGGTGTAGTAACAATTGTAGGTTTAGTAGATTCAGTATAAGATGCAGATCAGCCTTGTGGAAGACTATTAACCTCATTTTATAGTCTTCCCGTTGAAGTCCCAGTCCTGGTTCATTCAATTCGGAAATGGCCCACGAATATCATTCAAATGGTTGAATGGTCATTGAGCAAGTCGTTTGATGATATTTTGACGAGTCGTACCTCATAAAATTTTGTTCAGATATATTGATTAGACCCCTTCGACTTGTAGAGCTCCTCTTTCTCGAATACCATTTCCATTCAGAAATGACAGAGTGAGCCACAATGATACAAATAAGTTTCGAGCGGAACTTTACGTGCAGAATTGATCTGAATGGGCTTGTCTCTAAGGCCCATTTCTATAGTGGGAATTTCGACCCCAACAGTTAGCCCCTATTTTTTGAGTGTTTGAACGAAGTCGAAAAATGTAATGTATTTCCATGTGGAGAGTTTCTTGAGAATTCTTGCCTCGGGAAGCGAGAAATGATGACAAAACTTTTGTGACACATGTTAATCCAAGGTAGGATGGAAGCGGAAAGGATGATTTTTCCCATGGGAAATTGAGCCAATCACTTCCATGATCGACGAGTGGCAGAAGACAGAGGTAAATGGGTTTTAAACCCATTTTCCACTTTTTCCCTCATTGTTGTTACATCTTCTTCTCCAAGCTTTGCTCCTTGCTTAGAAAGCTCTGTGTTGTCCATGTTCATCGCTCGTGGGTCTCTTTTCTCCAACAGCGTCTCCTTATTTCCAGGTTAGCTATTCTCTTATTCGTTCCTTGCACTGTTAATATCTTGGTTTTGAGTTTAGATTTTTCATATTGGTTTAAGCTCACAAGTCTTATGGGTTTCATTTTGTTTTTGAACTAAACTTTTTCCTTGAAAAGGTAGAAAATAATGCGAAACAAATAGAAACGAAATGTTTAAATATGTAGAAAATCATATTTTGAAATAAAAACTATAGTATTTATCTGGAGAAAAAAGGGTTTTAGAGATAAACGAGTTTTGGGTTTGAATGTTCATTGTTCTGGTAAAAAACAAAAACAGAAAAATAAAAACAAGAATAAAACTTAATATAATTCAAGAGAAACCTTTTTAGGAATAGAATAAGGTGTTTCTTAATAATTATCTGATTAATCCGTGCAGAATCTTTCGTGCGGATTTAGAATTTGTTGAAAATGGAAGAAGGGTATCATCTAGAAGATTAGATGGACTTGCCCACAGAAGAAGGCACGGACGTGATTTCATCTCCTAGAGCTACAAATATTCCGAATGCACCGGCCGTCTTGACAATAAATGTTGAAGAGGATGAACTGTCAGTTCTCGAAGTGAGTCATAAATGTTGAAGAGGATGAACCGTCAGTTCCCGAGGTGAGTCGTATTGAGCGTCCAATCGAGGCTTAGTGTTCCTTTGCAGCTGACCTATCTACTACTATCATCTATCAAGTCCAAGGTGATTAGTACCGATTTGGAGAAAATCAGAACTATGTATGGTATTCTAGATGAATACCAACTGAAGGTGGCGAACCCAAAGGAGCGGGTGGACTGGAGATCCCCTAGCTGGGTTTGCTTCTATTAAGTTGCGTTTATCGCCGATTTTAGATTTCCATTCCCAAAGTTAATTAGGAAATTTTTTGCCTATTTTGGGATTAGCCCTAGCTAGGTTCTTCCAAATGTGTGGAGGACACCCTTGGTTTTACTAGTGTTAGAAAAGAGCTCGAACACTCTTGGCTTTACTAGTGTTAGCAAATAGCTCCGATGACAGCAATGATCACCCAAGAAACTGGGATACCCATTCCACCTGCAATGCAACATCTCGGGTTCAAAATTCTATTTGTGGGGGTTCCTCATCAGAATGAAGACCTAGACGGCAATGATAGGAATCAAGCTCGCACAGTCAGTCATAATGCTGGAAATACTCGAAACTCAGCTCGTATTCCTGAAGGGAGCCGAGTTCAGACTCATAACACCCACGAAACCCATACTGACGGTCATCGTGACAAGAATACAAGATCAGGTGATGTGATTGTCAACTCTAGACACAACGCTCACCAGGGAAGCCATTGTCACTGGATGTGCATCATGACCTGAATAGTCGACTCCGTAACTAGGACATGCGAGACAAAATCAATGGCCATCGAGCTGAGCGTGCGGGTAAACTTGAGAATGACCCCATTCACATATGCTAGAACTTCACAAACTTGAGAATAACCCTGTAAACATCCATATTGTTGAGTTGCAGTAGTAGATAGAATGGCTCCAAATAAATAATGACCCACGAAATGTGGCAGTCCGCAACCTACTAGAAGAAACTGAGACATTGGATGGCACCTATGCTTCCACGCCTCAAGCTCCTAAATATCAACTACGACTGAACGAGAGACCCAACTGAACATCTGGAAGCCTACAAAAATTGGATTGAATTGAACTCAACATCGAATGCCTTCTAGGGCCAAGCTTTCATCATTACCTTTATAGGCATGATTTAACGCTAGTTTAGAACCCTATGGCCATGGCCTATCTTTAGCTTCTACCAACTCTCTGAAGCCTTTATCTCCCAATTCATAGTCAAAAACGTGTAAAAGAAACCAAAACAACACCTCTACACTATCAAACAAAAGAATAACGAGAGTACTGAGGCCTTCTTAAACCATTTTGTTAAAGAAGAGATGAGCATCAAGGATCACAATGACTCCTCGACATGCGTAGTGCTTATGGCTGGACTGAGGAATGCGACAATGTTGAAGTACATGGTTTATGTTAAATGAAATTCACTGTCACATCCAAGCTGAGAAAACTTCTAATTTGGAGGCTAGTAAGCTTAGTCAAGACATCCTTTTAGGAGGAAAACACAGGATGGACTCTCAAGTTAACACTTTCGAGCCAGAAGAAAATGAAAATGGTAATGGAAAGAAAAATAAGACTAGAAATAATGAAAGTAATAACAACAACACATGAATCCAACTCCTCAACAAAACCAAGTTCCACACTTTTCGTGAATATACTCCTCAACAAAACCAAGTTCCATGCTTTCGTGAATATACTCCTACCATTGTGCCAGTCACGATGTTCTACAATGAGAATGAACACCCTGGGATTTTTTGCATCCTCCTAGCATTAAAAACCCACACATAGGGTAGCTACCATTGTGATACTAGGTACACTATAGATGATTGTTAAGCCTTGAAAGAAGAGCTTGAAGACTCATCCAAAGAGGACAACTTAGAGAGTATGATTGGGGTGCTAACCAACAACCTCGACAAAAGGGACAAGACATCGAGATTAGAACCATCATCGAAGGACTTTCCATAGGAAACATGAATAGGCTTATAAAGAATTATGTACCTTAAGCCAGGTCTGAACTTTTCCCACATCAAGTTAGCCTTTCTGAACATAGAGATAAGATTCCTTGTCTCTCCAACGAACCAATCATCTTTATAGAGGAAGAGGCTAGCAGGTTATGGCATGATCACAAAGATACCATAGTCATTACTCTCTGGATTTTTGGTGGGAAAGTGTACAGAATCTTGATTGATAATGGAAGCTCAGCCGATATCCTCTTTAAGTCTACTCTTAATAGAATTGACAAGATCAAAGCAAAGTTCGAACCAGTGAAGTCACCACTCTATGGCTTTATTGGTAACATCATCTATTTTGAAGGAATATTGACTTTAGAAGTTGAGCTTGGAACTCATCCTTGCTATCACATCCAGTTAATGGATTTCTTGGTTGTAAATTGCCCTTCATTGTACAATGCCATCATAAGGCGTTTAACTATAAATGCAATTTGAGCTGTAACATCAACATACCACCTTATGGAAAAATTCCCTACTGTTGGGGGATTGGAATTCTGAAAAAGTAACCATCATGAATCACGTGACGTCTACAAAGCTGCAAAAAGATCCTATAATGTCCACCGTGTGAACAATGTCGAAGTTTCAAATAGCATGATCCCACTAAGTACTATCATTATTGGAAGCATCGAAGTTAGCTTGAGTAGAGTTAGGTAGTCTATTAAATCATCCTCTAGAAAGCTTGTTGCCGACCACACAAAGAATTTGCACCTTCATTGACCTTGTCCGAACTCATAAGGGCAAACTTCTGCCACCATGATGAGCTCCACAACCATACCTAATTCTGTTACCATGATAAGTTTCACAGTCATGGCAAGTTCGAATCACGACACCATTGAGATCCAAACACTTGGGGGCAAGACACTCCAAGCATTTAGGGGGTGCCACTCAATCCATGAAATGTCAAATATCTATTGAGAACTACCAGTAGTTTTTGTTTTCCTTTCTATTGTTTTTCCATTTTTCAGATATTTTTCAAATAAATAATGTACTTCTTTTCTTTCCAAGTAATGCATAAGGAATTTTTCAGTTTTTATTCGATTGTGTATAAGGTTTTCCAACCTCAAATATCTTTCATCACGGACTAAAGTTGAACACACCACATGCGCGATGTATACTGGGCATAATTACTTTAGGTCTAATAAGCTTTTCCAATTTTCCAATATTTTAGGGGGTAACCTACCTTACCAACCAACACCGTGGTGAATTACAACTTTGAAATTTTTTGTTTCATCTATTCAATTTCACCTCTAAGCTAACCTTGGACAGAACAATGATTGTTCTTAAACCATCAGTATAGGTATTTAAATCCAACCTTAGTTTTCTGGTTTATTGGCACGAAACATCCCTAAACCTTGAGACTAATGGCAAACATGTCCCCAAATATTTTTTACTATAAATAGTCCTTGAACTCGGGGGTGTTGTAGTTCCGTTGGTCCCTCTGTTATCTACTCGGTTAAAGGGGACACGTGGCACCACAAATGGGTGCCACGTGGCCACTTATTAAAAAAATAAATTTTTTTTTCTTTTCTTTTTCCTTCTTCTCCACTAGACCATTTCTTCTATCTCTCTTTCTGAGAAGAACCCAACTTTGATTGCTTCCAAATGATGCCGTTTCTCAAAAATCTAAGTAAACAAAACAAGCTTTTAAACCAATGGTGATATTAATCAAAATAACCAGAAAACATATTCAAAATAACTAGAAAAATAATGTCATCTTCCCGTATTCATATCTCATGAAAAATAACCATAAAATTGTAGAAAACCCCCAATTCATGCTTAGATTCATCATAAAATCACAAAAATCTCCGAAAATAAAAATCACATTCACCATGTAAAATCAAAATCAGCGAAACTCATACTCGAACTCAAACTCAAAATCAAATAAAACTTCACTGGGGTGGGCACATAATCCCTGGGGTGGGTCGCAAAGAGGAATGACGGTGATTGAAATTTCAAAACCCACATTTGCGGGACGGGTCGCGGTAGCCATTGGGGATTCAAAAACTCAGATCTTTAAGGTCGATCATGGTAAAAGAGGTCAAAGCGAGTGTTTGAAGGTGACTGAGTTAAGGCAATTTGGGAATGGACCATTGTGGGTTTTGGGGATTTGTGGGCAAGGTGTTGGGCAGATTTGGGGCGGTGATGGTTTGGGGCGGTGCTGCTGGAATCTTGCTTTATTTTGGGGAAGAAGTGAAAAAGAGGGAGAGAAGAAGTGGTTTGGTGGAAAAGAAGGAAAAAAGAAAAGAAAAAGACAAGAAAAAAATGATTTTTAATAAATGGCCACGTGGCGCCCATTTGTGGTGCCACATGTTCCCTTTAACGAAGTAGATAACAGAGGGACCAATGGAGCTACAACACCCCTGAGTTCAAGGACTATTTGTACTAAAAAAAATAGTTTAGGGATGTGTTTACCATTAGTCGCAAAGTTCAAGGATGTTCCATGCCAATAAACTTAGTTTTTTTAACCACTAAGTTAGTATGTTCTGACTCGAGTTCATCGCCTGGTGGAAACATCCTACCTTGGATGGGAGTAACTTAGTCAAAAACAACTAAGTCCTATGCTTAGAATCGAAGTTCTACGCTTAGAACTATTTTCTGTTATGATTTGAGGTTGTCTCCTAGTTGGAACATCCTACCTTAGAAAGAAACAACTCAATCAAAAACAGCTATTTGCTAATCTTAGGATTGAATTTCTACGCTTAGGACTACGGTTGCGATGAGCACTGTAGTTGCAATGACGATCATGACAATGGTCGCAAATCTAACCTTAGCCAATAGACAAAATGGGCTCGGCCTCTGCTAGAACTCAGCCTTAGCTAGCTGGAACACATCCAACTTGGTCACATCCATTTCTTGTTGGAGTCATCCAAATTGCTCCTCCCAAAACTTAACAAAAATTTCACGAGAAAAGCATGTCCTTAACTTTATTGGATAGCTTGGTAATTCAAATTAACAATTGATCGCGATGATCCAAGTTAATATTTCCTAATAGTTATATAAGTTGAAACAAGTGAGTTAGAAAAATAATGGCTAAGAGATTTTTCCTAAGTATTAGTCTAGTAACTCAGTAGCTCCCGAACTGAAAGATTTGATATTTGAACAAATAGTTTTCAACTCAACTAGTTAACTAAAAACTAAGGGGCAACTGTTATTGGATTTTTATCGCTGCTAATTTAGCATCCATGTCACCATCTACATGGCTACTTTCCATTTCACATCACCATCGAGTCGAGATAATGGTGTCCACGCTGGTTATCCCACAACAGGATAAAGAGTAAAGTCCCGTTCAAAGTAGGAATCTTGCGGAGGCAAAATCCTAATGGCCGGCTCAATGTGCACGAGGGCTAGGCATACGCAAGCCCAGCCTGCCGAGCTAACCCAAGTGTGGTACCATCGAGTGGGGGCTGGCTTGGACTTGGCTAAGCAAGCACACAGCCCAGCCTATCGTGCTGACCCAGGCGTGGTACCATCACTAAGGGCTGGCTCAGACGTTACCAAGCACGCATATAGCCCAGCCTGCCGAGGTGCCCAAGCATGGTAACATCACCCGAGGCCAGTGTGGATATGGCCAGGCTAGTATGCAACCAGACTTGCTAAGCTGGCCCAAATATGGTACTATTGCCTAGGGCTAGCTCGGTTATAGCCAAGTGCGTACATAGCCTAACATGCCAAGTTGGCCTAAGTATGGTACCATCATCCAAGGCTGGCTCAGACGTGACCAGGCACACATAAAGCCTAGCTTGCCAAGGCATGGTACCATTATCAGGGGCTGGCCGAACGTGACTAGGCACACATGCAGCCCACCCTACCGTGCTGGCCTAAACGTGGTACCATTACCCGGGATTAGCTTGGATGTTGCCAGGCGTGCATACAGTCCATCCTACCAAGGTGGCCTAGGCATGGTCTCATTGCCCCGGGCTAGTCAGACATGGCGAGGTCCCATGAAGTCCGGCTTGCCAAGTTGGCCTCAGCATGGTACTATAGCTTAGGGCTGGCTTGGGCTCAGCCAGGTGTGCATGTAGCCTAGCCTACCGAGCTGGACAAGGCATGGTACCATCACCTGAGGCTATCTCGAACATGGTCAGGCATGCACATAGCTCAGCTTGCCAAGTTGGACTAGGTATCTTACCATTGCCTGAGGCTGGCTCGGATATGGCTAGGTACGTATGTAGCCCAGCTTGCTGAGCTGGCCCATTCGTGGTACCATCACCCAGGGTTGGCTCGAACGTGGCTGGTTGTCGAGTTGGTTTAGGCATGGCTTATGTAAGTGCTTGTGTTGTTCTCCAAGGCTCATTGGTCTGGCTTATTCAATTGTCACGCTTGGTGCTTGCACCCTGATTAGAGTCAGAAAATGCATTGTATTAGTGCATATTTGTTGGCATTTATGATTGATTTGGGGTTGAATTATACATTTATACCTTAATAATTCTTAAGTGTCATTCATAATTTATTGATGCATTTTCAAGTGTTTTGGACTTAAAAGAG
>WUAT03492842.1:0-15223 GCA_010015005.3 Ulmus americana | reverse complement strand
TGGGATATGAATATAATACTATTTAGGTGTACTAAATATCTATCCATATCTTCACTAGACTCGAGAAGGATCCTAGGTCTGCAACCTAAAGATCTTGTCTGACTCTGTGTCATGTACACCAGTCTATTCAAGCAGGTCTGTCGGTTTGGATGCCTTTGTTCAGAACTCTCTGGAAGTGGACTCCGGGTTTCACCATTTGGGTCCTTTTGTTGGACTCCCATCTTATGAGGGGTCTATCAGGAACTTCGTGTGAAAGGTTCCGTTCAGAACCCCTTGATCCTGATGTCTACTTGAAGTCGATTGTTTGTCTCCTTTTCCTCTTACGGTTCCAGTTTCCTTCTATAGGGGATCATTCTCGGATATAACATGTTCGGTCCGATCGAAGACGAAATCTCGAACTGTCTCTTATTTGATTCCTTTTTATTTGGTCTTTAATTTATATTTATTTTGGAGGTAAATCCAGATATTACATATACAAATTAAACGGGAGTTAAAGTTCGAATCTTAACAATTATATTGTCATGACATACTTTAAGTTTGATACATTATAGTTCTACATATAAGTTTCGGCAAAATGCATAATATTGTAAGATTGTTCTAGTAATGATAAAAATCTTAAAATATATAATTTAATATTATTATTATGTTACCCAAAAAAAAAATTAATATTATTAATTATACTTTTACATTTATAAGACATATATGTTGCCGTCAACCTTGCATGGATTTTTAACACAAACTTTAAACATAAAAATGTTAAATACAAAAATTTCTTTAAATAATTTTAGATAAAACTTAAAAATTTAAGTAGTAAGACATTATTTAATTCCATTATAGTTACTTTCCCACATAAAAATATATATTATATATATTAATTGAGACTTCCACAATGCAAACACGCCCTTAGTTCCACTTCAAAGACATTCACAAAAACGGGACCAACATATCCACGTGGCACCCAGGTTTTCTTTTGACCACAAAATAGAAAGTGACGTCCAGGGTGTTACTCTCACTGACTGTCACACAAATCCTCACTACCATCCACTCATCCCACGCCACCTGTCTTTCCCGAAACTATTTTCTACGTCGGTCCTCTAGTTTACACGTGTCATCTCTTCATTGGCTGTTCCAAAACCATCCGTTATACTCTATCACGTTATATAACACTCTCCCCTCCCTGGAGGTCACCTAGTAGCAGCGGCGCCTTTTCTCACCTTCGTCATTTCCGCCAAACAAGGTCGAAAAAACAATTCCCAATCAGGTATTTGGAAACAACTTAATCCCAAAATTTCCTAGTTCTTTTCCGGCAAACAGTGTTTTTAGTTTTCGAGTTTCTGTTTTCCTGTTTTCAGTTCTCTTTGGTTTTTGTTTCCTTTTCGTGTTTTCCGGTCTCCGTTCTCGGTTTTTCGGAACGCTGTTTGGTTTTTTTTTTTTTTTTATCGAATTTGAGATTGTTTTTATTTTGGCCTATGATTCTGGTTCTGCACATGCAGCTTGTTGGTTCTTCTGCAATCAAGCTTTATTCTTTCGGCATTTCAAGCTTATATAGTGATAGAGCTTTGTGAAATTCTGTATGGTTCATCTTTTTCTGGGTTTTTCTCCCCAGCCAAACAGGGTTAGCGTTTGGTTGGAGGAAATGTTGCTTATTTTATTTATTTTTTACTTTATTTTATTTATTTATTTGGGTTTTATTCATTTGTAAAATTGAATCTGTTTAATATTGGAATTTTTTTTTTTTTTTTTTTTTTGATGTAGTAGAAATTGAATTTTTTAATTTCTGATTCTAATTTGGTTTTTTGTAATATTTTCTGGGTTTTTCTCCCCTGCCAAACAGGCTACTAGCCTTTGGTCAGAGGAAATGTTGTTTATTTTCATTTATTTAGGTTTTATTTGTTTGTGAAATTTGACTATTTTAATATTTGATTCTTTTTTTTTTTTTTTTGACTTGTAGATTCTGTTTTTTATTATTATTATTTTTTATTTCAGTCATTTCTTTTAAATTTTGGATTACCATTGTTGCCTGGCATGCATTTATATTTTTGTGTTTTTCTTGCTTCCATTAGATACAATTTGTTTGTCTAGGAATCTCAGATCTTTCAACTTGTAATTTTTGTATAATTCTCTGTATTATACTTTTATGATTCGTTTCTGAATTCGGATTAAGATTTATTCAATCCCCAATTAAGGAATAGGAATTGGAAATCTAGCAATTTTGATAGAGTTTTGTGTACTAAAGTTGCTTCTGTTCTTGTTTAGCTCTATACTTATTTAGAATCACTTTTATATCTTTGAAAGATTGATTTTGTGTATAGTTTGGGCTAGTCAGATTGTTTCTATGTACTTCTCTTGTTGTAGGAAGAATCAATATGGAACAAACACCACCTTTGAACCCCCCTTACCCTCAGGGTCCCCGAAAACGTGGGCGACCACGCAAGTGTCCGAGGCTGGATGGGGAAGGAGAAGGTCCTGTTCCAGTGAGGCCGAGGTGGGGGTGGAATACTGCTGGGGTTCCACCACCACCACCCCCTCCTGGATTTGCGAAGATGCCTGGTTCGATGTTGGGTAGGCCAGTGGTGGGTGTTGTGGAGGCACTTTTGGATGCCGGCTTTCTGATTTGTGTTAGAGCTGATGGCTCTGACTATCTTTATAAGGGGATTGTCTTTCGCGTGGGATGCTACAATCCTGTGACACAGGAGAATGACATTGCCCCGGATGCTCCGATGATCCAAAGAGTTGAATTTCCTATTCCTGATTTTCCTGTGGCGCCTGGTTCTGATCTTGATTTGGGAATGAAGAACGAACAGTTGCAGATTTCTCATGGGGAGAAAGCTGCTAGCTCGTCCAATGGATCAAAGGGTAGAGAGGTTGCTTCAGTTGCTGCCCAATCTTCTCCTCATGGATCAAAGGGCAGAGATGTTGCTTCTGTTGCAGCCCAATCTGCTCCTCATGGAACAAAGGGCAGAGAGGTTGCTTCAGTTGCAGCTCAATCTGCTTCTCATGGATCAAAGGGCAGAGAGATTCTTTCGGTTGCAGGCAATTCTGCTTCTCATGGATCAAAGGCCAGAGAGGTTGCTTCGGTTGCAGCCCAATATGCTCCTCATGGATCAAAGAGGAAAGAGATTGCTTCGGTTGCAGCCCCAACTGCTCATCCAGAAATTCCAAGGGGCACTGTGGTGCCTGTTATGCTGGAAAGGACTACTATACCTAATAAAGTTCCGCTTGCCATTGAGCCAACTCCTCACACAACTCCAGCCGCCCATCTTGCTGCTTCGAAAGGGAAAGTTGTGCAAGCTGCTAAACCTGTGCCAACCATCAGAATTAAAAATGTTCTTCCTCGCGAGCAGCCTATCCAACCAGTTCTTCCCCGAGCTCAAGCTAGTGAGCACATGGTTCCTTCTAGAGTCCCACCTAGCCAGTCCTCAGTTCCTACTCAAAGGGAACATGGAAACCCACATGTTCCTACTCCTGCTCATCATAACCCTCAACCGGCTCTTATTCCCCCACTGCCTTCCTCCAAATCCTTGGAAGGTGAAAGAACAAAGAAAATGGCTTTGCTGTTGCAGGTAAAATCAAGCATCATTTATAAGATTATCATTACCAAATAGTGTTAAGATGACAAACTAATGCTTAACATCTTATACTAGGTCGTACAAGAAGCAGTGCAGCAGGGTCAGGTGCCTGAGGCTGAAGAGTGCTCCAGAGCTTCGCTGAAGTCCAGTGGAACGCTGACCATAAAACCTGATCCTGAAGCCTAACAGTTTTGAAACCGAGAAGAAGCCAGGTATTTTGAACCGCCCATCTGTACATGAAATTCCGGAAAAATTGTAGACAGTTTTATGTTGGAGAAGAGAAGAGTTCTGATCTTGATAGCTTTAAGTCACAGTTTTGAAACTCCTTGTATGTAAAGGTTTTGGGGGATCCATACCATAGTTAGTGAGAGCTGTTTATAGTTTTATCAGTTGGGCTTGTGCAGGGGGAGTTTTGTTAGATGATGATGGGTTTTTTTTTTTTTTCTAAGGTTTATATCATTATGAGTCTGTGACAATAAGTTTCATATTTTATAATCAAAGGTCCAAAACAATGGCTTGTTGTCCATTTGTTGTTGTTATTCACATTAATTGCCAACTTTATTATTGATAAATATTTAGGATGGCTCTACATTATGAACCTTTCACCTCAGCCACAAGAGAAAAGGCTTTTGTTTCTAGTTAATAGGGAAATGCTTGCGATAGCCTTTCTAAACGCTGTTGAATAATAAGATATTTCATAAGATGTTTGGTAAAAATGCATGTGTAAGCTCTTTGAAAGTCTAAGATGATATGGTAAAAATTGATTTTAAATATCTCTACTCTTTTAAAAATTACTTTTAGAAATAGATTGTTTGGAGAAAAAAATATTTCACGAGTGATTAGTACAACGCCTTCGATAAAAGTTTTGAGAATTTTTAGAAACCATCTTTAAGTTTCTTTTGCCAAAGGAAAATAAAATGTGCTTTTTTTTTGTTTTTTTTCACATAGAGGTTGGGAAATTCTAATTTAGGAAGCAGAGAAAGTGTTGTTATAATCATTGTTACGACATACTATTTAAATTCAATGAAATGTTGAGCTTTTAGGTAGATAGTAGATTGAAAAGTAAAAAGTTGGAAAAATAGAATTACTTACCAATAAAATGAGTTTCGTTTTTTTATTTATTTATTTGATTTGGGGGATAAGAAATTCGAATTTGAGAAGGCGGGAAATTGATCTGGTGATATTATTAGCGGGTAATATCACATTTGTATATATATATAATGTTTAAAAAAATAAAATAAATATTTAAAACATCAAAGAGATAAACATTGGTGAAAAATATATCATGAAAATAAATTGTCACATCAAAAAGATTAAGCTTTTCTTTTCAACTGTCCAAAATATATTACACCTTTTCAATATTGAACTTGAAACGACATGTAGCTCCTTTCCTAAAGCAAAAATGTTCTTTACACTCTTCAAAAAGAATTGAAGCTTTCATCTCTCAACCTGATCGTACTAAACAAAAGAACCGTTCTATGAGAATGTTCACACCCTTCTCTATGTAGAAGATTACGCTGTAAAAGATACATGTATAACTCGCTTCTCGAGCAACTCCGGCCAAAATTTCTGGCAAGTAGGAAAAACAGAAACCAGAGGTGACCATGGAAAAAAAATTGTATATGTTCTATAATCTACAGAATTTTGGAACCGAAGAGGCCATTCGGTCCAGGAACTTGAATGTGGCGATTAGCTGGGAATGGAGGCTGCAGAATGGGAATCTGGCATGGCATTGAATAAGGTTGCTGTCCGTTAACCATTAAAGGTGGAGCTAAACACACCTGCATTGCTTGGCCTCCTTGAGCTCCTGCATTTTTTACATTGGAAATAAGCAAAATTCCAAATTAAGTCCAGAGTACTTCTTGATACTTGCATGATCAAATGTAGTAAGAAAAAAGATAAAACATAAAGCACCCATTATGCAGGCACAGACACAAGTCCAGTATGTGCCCGTTATGATAATTTCTTATATTTTAATAAATTGTAAATAAAATTCATCAAAACGTATCTTTCTTTTCAGAGGTAAAGATGGCATCGGCAGGCAACCAACAAGAACAGTGTTATTAACTTAAGCAACTGGTGTACAGACTACAGAAGATAAACTTTTTCTTCCCTATCTTTTTTATTGAAACACTTGTGAAAAACGAAAGTACCTTGATGCTTCGGAAACTGGACCTGATGTGGACTTGACAGAGGACGAGCATATGGTGAAGAAATGGCCGTCATGCCTGGAACCAACTCCTACAATAAGAAAGTAAAAGAAGATGAAGAAACAAGAAAAACATAAGAGTTTTATTATTTTCAAATAGAAGAAAATGAGCAAACCATCCGGCATTGGTTCATGTCATATGGATAAACAAAAAACTCAACTCCCTATTAGAATGAATCAAAACTACCAATACTTTCTAAGCTATATCCCTCCTTTTTGACTATCCTTTTTCACCATTTATCATTGTACGGTGTAATTAGTCTATGAATAAGAAATAAAATTTTCTACAACAATCTCAGCACCTAACTCATTCAAGATAGCTATATATGAATCTCAAACATATAGTTTAACACATTTATTGAACTCAATTTAAAAGGGATAAAACCATGACAAATTTAATCATATATCTTGTTCAGCAAAGGCCTAGTATCTTACTTGAGAAAGTGGATGCATATAAACCAGCTGCCCAAGTCGTCCAACCATAACCTGGAGAGTGACAAAACACTTAAGTAAACAATTGGTGGCAAGTAAATAACCAAGATAGAGGGAAAATGTATCCTGATATGCTGAAAGAAAATTTTCTCGGGCATTTGTTGTGGATGCTAAAAGTACTGGAAAAGAGCTGAAGGGACACAAGTAATTGCTTACAGTTTGGGGATTTGGTTGCATGTAGCCTGGCCCAGCCTGAATAGGATGCTGGCCAGCATGTCTAAGAGGCTGTGTCCTGTTTCCCACATGTCCAACAATCTATAGCCATAAAAGAAAATTAGTCAATAATTATAAACAAATTATAATACTTTTTTTTTGCAAATCTGGTTTTATAAGAGAAGCTCTTATCTCAATGTTATGCAAAAGAAAAGAAAAATGAGAATAAAGACATGGGATTGGTCTAGAGGACCTAAAAACAATCTTTATTAATAGATGAAGGGAAGGAGGAATTCTACAATACCAAAGGATACTTACAGGTTGTGTAAACTGAGAAACAGTGACACCATTTCCAGCTGCAAGATTACTGTATGGGATAATCTTAACAGGTATAGAAGGATGAGATGTAAAAGGACTTGATCCAACTTCTGAATGCACAGCAGGAACAGGTACCATCGGAGAGTTGCTTGGCATATAACCCATGCCAGCAACTGTTTGCACTGCAGGGGGAGTTGCTGACATGGGCTTTGTAGAAGATGGAGAGAATATTTTTGCTCCTGGATTGAGTTTAGATTCCTATAATAGAAACCCAAAAAAATATTATCAACTTCATAGAAATTGTGGATAAAATAATAAAGTAACATTATTGTATCACAAAGTAAATTATACAAGCTAGCATTAAGTTAAGCAAGCAGTTCGCCAAAATATTAGGAACAAATTTAAAAGTGAATAATTCATTTAAGTTTATTAAACAGGCCTTCCTCTCTCTCTCACACACACACACACGGACACACAGATAAGTGATAGACCAATAGCGAAACACACAATTTACCTTAGCACTTCTATTAGATTCTGAGATTTGAACAGGGCCAGTTTTAGTAGATGTTGCTACAGAGTTGCGACAGGACTCCGAGGCAACCCCTACAGGTGAACCTTTCAAAGTTGAGACAACTGAAGAAGCAGCAGAGGAAAGAGTGTCTGCCGAAGTAGGCCTTTCACAACATTGATTGTCCGTTTTTACATGTTGAGGAGAAGGATCAGAAGATGCTTCAAGAGGCTTCTGTAAGGAAGAAGCAATCAATGTGAAGAAAATAGCCTTTTTCTAGGAAATTTAATTTTGTGATTCTAGCTAATTCCTTAATTTTAAATTTTTTATGGGCTTAGATTTTTCTTCACATAATAGCTCTGATCAATAGTTTAAAAGAAATACGATAAGCTAAACATATGTGTTGAAAGAAAGAGCATACCTCTGGTAAATTTATCCCATCTCTTTTCCCAGGTTCAACTTCCAGTGGTAGATTTCTCCCTTCATGACCCTTCCTAGCACTTGGGAGCATCAAACCCTGAGCAAAGCCATTCTCATTTTGCACTGAGTTCCTGCTTTAATAAGAAAATATGATCATATAGATGCCTCAACTTTCCCAGGACATTTATTAAAAAAAAAAGGGACGTAAAAGGGCTCAGAAAAGGGGTACATAAACACTGCTCTTCCATACAAAATGTGAAGATATTAAGCCAATACAGGTTATGGCAGAAACTATCTTAGAAACTCACCATAAAACAGCCTAAAAAACTTCAATAGGACTAAACCAAGTATACTTTACAATGTCAAATCAAACAATCAAGAATAAAAAGATATTATCAGTCACATAGATAAGAGTATAGTCACAATCTCGCAGAGAATAATTACAAACAAATTTGAAACACACACAAAAAAAAGAACACCCTTAATTTCCTATTCACTAGGGAAATTCATGGTTGCCAATCAGGAAGCATCAATATGAATAGGGCCAAGGAGCTCTACTAAAGCAACCATCCTTAACTTTTAGACAAGGGAATGAAAAGGGTAGGTAAATGTTAGAACTTTACTGTCACGACATGGTACTGAATTTGATAAGAAGCTACATAATCAGCACTGCTAATATCTACCTCACCAACTCAACAAGACACAGCACCTCAATACCTTATTTGGTCATATCTCTTCATATCCACAGTAGACTTGGTGATCTCCATATCATTTGTTGCATGTTCTTTAGAAATAACCATATCCACAACAGCTTCCGCGTTGTTACCAACCACATTTCCATCAATACCATCAGCTGGAAGTAGAACTCCCTGAACAACAAATACAAAAACACCTATAAATCAGGCAGATTGTCTTCTAGCAACCTCAAAGAAACGAAGAAGTGACACATATTACATACCTTTGCAACAAGTTGGACAAGGTCACCCGAAAGGATTACAAGTGTATCTATCAATCCCCCATTTGCTACATTTGAATTGCCTTTCCCCTTCTTACTCATCCTAGCTTTCTTCAAAACAATACCTATAAGAAGAAAACCAATTCCATAAACCTCCCTAAGAATCCAAAACTAGATTAGCAGATTACTAATCATCACCACAAATTAACACAAACAAAACTATGTTTGCAAGGAAAAGCGATCTGATTTCCTCTAAAAAACACGTTCCAACTCCAAATCTACACTTGTCTATTAGTACAATAAATCAAACAAAACTTTGAAATCCCAGATCATTTCCATCAAAATTAGCAAATCCCATTTGATCCCACCAACCTAAAACACGATCAAAACTCAAAAAAATCAAAACCCAGATGCCATTTCTCATAATAACAAAAACCCAGAAAACATTTTCCACAAATCCAAACATATCTCAATCATTCTCATTCTCAAACAAACTCACCATAGCCATTTTCGAAGCAGGCAGTGTGGAAGATTCCAGAATAAACAGAACCATCCTTCACATGAACATCAACTGGAAGACCAATGATGCACATGGTGGCAAAAAGCAAGGCCTCGCTAAGCGAAGAAGAAGCGGTTTCCTCGCCTGGAAAGTCTCTGTTTCTGCAACCCATCTCTCTATTTTTGCTGATCCAAGTCCTTTTTCTCTCTGATTCAGATTCTCTCTCTTCTGTACTTTACTTTCTCTCTCTAGGTTTTGGAGTTCGGATTGGAAGAAGAGAGAGAGAGAACGATCTGATGGGTTGGCTTTGGTGGGATTGAGGAAGATGATGGGGACGAAGGAATTGGAAAAGCAGAATACTTCTTTCCTAGTTCCCCTACCGCTCTGTTATATTATTATTTCGAGGCGCTTTCCTAGTGTAACGACGTGTCGTTTATTAATATGATACGACTTGTCCTTCTATCACCCATAAATGAAGTTAACGACATTTCGTTACACATGGGCTAATTTTGTAGAAGACTTACCAATTGAAAGTGAAACAAAAGAAATTAGTAAAAGAATTAATTCCAAAAGTCATAATTACTTTTGAGAAAGAAAGAAAAAGAAAAGTAATTCCAAAAGTAACTTTTAGTTTATTTTTTCCAAATTGACATAGGATATTAAAATGTGTTTCTTTTTTTCATATGGGATGGGAAATTCAAATTTAGGAAGTTAAGAAAGGGTTAGATGATGTTACAATCATTGTTACGACATATATATTTAAATTTAATGAAATGTTGAACTTGTACGTCGATAGTAATTTGAAAATTAGATTGCATGTTTTTCTCATTCTAATTTCATATACAAAGTTAGGAAAATCGATTTACTTTTTAGTTGAAAACAGGTTAAAGACATGTTTAAATTTAATGAATTATTAAATTTTTACGTAGGTAGTAGACTGAAACTTACATTGCATATTTTTCTCATCCTTATAACGTAAAAAAAACGTTAACAAAAGAAATTTACTTTTTACTTGTAGAAACGATTAAAAGATAGAATCTTAATAATTATTGTCATAATATTGCATCGAATTCGGTACATTGTACTTTTAGGTGTTTTTTTTTTTTTTGTCTACATAAAATGCATGATATAATTATTATTCAAATATTTTTTAGCTTTTTATTAATTCTTAAATATTTTTTAAAATATTTTAATTAATTTAGTGAAAGGTAAAATTGAAATTTTAAAAAACTTGAATAATAAAAGGTTTTTATAAGTAATTTCTTCAAAAAAAAAAAAAAAAAAATAGGGGTCTCACTGATATAAAATTTTTCCTTTTAAAAAAAAATCAACATTGTTATACGACATGTCGTTTCATGGAGGAAAGTTCAAACGACAGCGTTATACCGCACCTAGAGTTTGTCGTTCGTAGTTTTTCTCTCTCTATTACAAAACCATAAACCCCTCCGCCCCAAAACCCAAAACCCTAGCTTCTTCGTCTCCCCCAAATTCGCAACCCAATCTCTGTGACTCTCAATCAATCAGAAATTCCTCCATACCCAAAGCTCCAATAACCATGAGAAAACCCAATTCGAGGCACGCTCGGAAGCAAAGGAAACAGTCAGAGGTCCAGGAAATCGAGCTTCTAAACCAATGGATCGAAGCCCAGAAACTCGAATCCGGATCCAACCCATTGTCTCTTCGTCCGCTTCCTTCCAAAGCCCCAATTGGGCGAGTCGATGAGACCTCCTTCTCGCGCTACTCCGGCGTCACCAGGTTCAACCACTTGCCCATCTCGAAGAGAACCAAGGACGCGTTGCGTCAGTCTGGCTATGTCAAGATGACCGAGATACAGAGGGCTTCTTTGCCTCATGCGCTTTGCGGAAGGGACATTCTCGGCGCGGCGAAAACTGGGTCCGGGAAGACGCTTGCTTTTGTTATACCGGTGAGTAGTTTGAATTTTTATGGTTTGGTTGGTTGGTTGGTTGTGATGAAATTGAGTAGAATGTAGAGGTGAGGGTTGATGTTTTTGAGGTTTTGAAGATGTTATTTGGTTTGTGGGAAGTTGAAAAATTGTGAATTTAGTTCGAATTTGAATAGTATTATTTGGATATTCTCGTTGTTAGTGTGAAAGAAAACTTAAATTATAATTTTTTTGGAAATTTGTTTTAGCAAATAGTGTTTTTGAGTTCCGAAACAAACAAGCCCCAAGAAATTTTGTTTCTTTTTGGTTTTTCTTTGATCAGTTGATAGAAAATTAATTTGTTTGATTTAATTTCTTTGATTAAGAAGTCTTCAGAGTTTCAGATGCTATACATTGCCTAACTGTTGGGAATATATAGGTTTGGTTACAACTTACAAGTTTTTGACTTGTTGGGAGTTTGTCTTTAGTTTACTTTTCGATGCTCTTATTTTGATTAGTTTGTAACTTTCTTCGAATAAACAAACTAAAACTTAGAAAGAAACATAAACTAGAAGCTAGCTTACCTGATACTCCCTTCCTCTTTATGTTTAATCTCTCACTCCAATTGGCTTTTTGCATTTCTTACTTGGGTTGATTGTGGTATGGAAACAAATAGAAAGAATAGGGTTTTATGTCATGTTTATATTTAAAAAAAGTAACATTTTCCTATGTCCAATCACTTCATTAAATGGCTAGGTTCTTGAGAAATTGCATCGTGAGAGATGGTCACATGAGGATGGGGTGGGCTGCATTATTATATCTCCCACAAGGGAATTAGCTGGTCAAACTTTTGATGTATTGAAGAAAGTTGGGAAGCACCATGGTTTTAGTGCTGGTCTCCTTATAGGTGGTCGAAAAGATGTTGATGCAGAGAAAGAGCGTGTTAATGATATGAACATACTGGTCTGCACTCCTGGTCGACTTCTTCAGCACATGGACGAGACTCCAAATTTTGAATGTTCTCAACTTCAGGTCTACATATATTTTCCTTCTTCTAGTAACAATTCTTTGTTTTTACGGAAAATAAAGTTGTAATTTACAATAATCCAGTACATCTTTTATCAGCCATAATTATTTATTGTTTTCTATTGGCAATAAGATTGCTTCTTCTGGTTATTGATTTGGATGGAATTTTGTGGCCTGGGAGCAGGTTTTGGTCCTGGATGAAGCAGATCGTATTCTTGATGATGGATTCAAGAAGACACTAAATGCAATCATTTCACAGCTGCCTAAGAGTAGGCAAACATTTCTGTTCTCGGCAACTCAAACAAAATCAGTTAAAGACCTAGCAAGACTCAGTTTGAAAGACCCAGAGTATCTCAGTGTGCATGAGGAGTCTGAGACAGCCACTCCCAATCAATTGCAGCAAACTGTAATGATTGTTCCTCTCGAAGAAAAGTTAGACATGTTGTGGAGTTTCATAAAGACACATCGTAATTCAAAAGTTATAGTTTTCCTGTCGAGCTGTAAACAGGTAAGTCTGATGCTTTTTCATTTTTTAATGAAATGATTTTTAAGTTGATTGTAATCAATTATTGAGTCTTATTGTGTGCATGTATTTTCAACTTTAATAGCTTTTTTTTTTTTTTGGCTGAAATTTTAAGTCTTTAATAGCATTTTAGGTTAGTACTTTATGTATATTTTCTAATTTATCTATCTCCATTTCTAGAATTTTTATTTTAGCATTTATGTGACTTGTACTCATTCACAATGCATGTCTGCATGCAGTTTTATGGACGATGCTGATTTCTTTTGATTCCTTTTGTAGGTAAAATTTGTCTTTCAAGCATTCAAAAAGCTCCGTCCTGGAATACCCTTGAGGTGTCTTCATGGAAGGATGAAGCAAGAAAAGAGAATGGGTGTGTATTCAGCGTTTTGTGATGAGAAACGATCAGTTCTTTTCTCTACTGATGTGGCCTCTAGAGGTCTTGATTTTAACAAGGCAATTGACTGGGTTGTTCAAGTGAGTACCCCTTCTGTTTTTATTTTATTTTTCAGTAGGAGTGGGTATTTATTTGGTTTATTGAATGGTAGACTTTGTTAATTTAACCGACATTGAAGATGCTATGATCTTGTTTAGTTGGATTGCCCCGAAGACATAAAATCCTATATACACAGAGTTGGTCGAACTGCTCGTTTTCTCTCTGGTGGGCGATCAGTTTTATTTTTGATGCCCTCAGAAATGAAAATGCTTGAGAAATTACATGCTGCAAAAATACCTATCAACACTATAAAGGTAAACTCTATCCATTCATAGACCATTTTTGTTCTTTCATTAGTCCTATGCTAAAGTTAATGATATATTTATTTGTCAGGCAAACATGAACAAAGTGGAACCAGTTTCTGGACTGTTGGCTGGTTTGCTAGTGAAACATCCAGAATTGCACGAGACAGCTAAAGGGGCCTTTGTAACATATTTGCGGTCTATTTATAAGAATAAGGATAAAGAGATTTTTGATGTCATGAGTTTACCTATTGATTCTTATTCAGCATCAATCGGTTTACCAATGACCCCAAAAACTCGTTTTATTGATCAAAAACTGAGGGGAGAGAAAATGTCAAGAGCATCTTCTCTTCATGAGCAAGAAAATACCGATGAAGATAAGTTGGAGATTCCGGTAGCAGACCTTGAGGTTGGTGAATTCAAGGAAGGGAAAGCGGATAAAGGTTTACTATTTCCCGAGGAGAAAGAAGAGGAAATGAAAGCAACCGAACTTGATGATATAATGTAAGTAGAATCTCTTTCAAGTAACAATGCAGGTGGACAAATGATAAATCAAATCTTAAATTGTCCACGTACCTACAAAATTGATCCTATAAGATGTGATTTATGCTATGGATTACCAATGTCGTGCTATCCCATTCAATTAATCTCTTAATAATTAAGTATATGCAATTGATTTCCCTATGTAATTTAAGTTTATTGTTCTCTTTTGTCCTTGTAGACCATCAACTCGGGTTTTAAAGAAAAAGAAGTTGAAAATCAATCTCCATCGACCCATTGGAACTAGGGTTGTCTTCGATGAGGAAGGCAACACACTGCCCCCACTTGCCAGGGTTGCTGATTCGAATGCTAATGATGCTCTCCTTGACCTAGGTATCTATTTTTATTCTCTAATTAATATTGTTTTCGGATAGAAAAAGTTTTCCCTTCTCTTGCATAGCTGGTATACCTCATTTACAATTTTTCAGAAGAACATTATAGCTTTGATGTGTTTGCTGCAACCTTCTATTAACTCCCAAGTACATCCTTGCTAATGTGCAGACAAGAAAGAAGAATATTACAGAAAAATGAGAGAAGATATGAAGCAGGCGGACAAGGAAGACAAGGTTCTACTGCAAAAGCGTCTCAGAGAAGAAAGAATGAAGAAGAAGATGAAGTGGAAGAAGGGTCAAGCTGAAGAGGAGGACGAGGAGGAAGATGATGACCATTCTGGCTCGGAAGAAGAGGCAAATGGGAAGAAAGCGAAAAAGAAAAAGATTTACTTTGGTAGCGACAGTGATGAGGGTGAGAGAGAAGAAAACAAGACCAAAGAAGCTTTTGCTGCTGACTCAATTTCTTTGGCAGAGCAAGAAGCTCTAGCTCTCAAATTGTTAAATTCCATGCACCAATAGGTTGCATGATTTGGCCATTTGGGCAAAATTTTGTAAGTTAGCTCGATGTCTCTTTCCTCAATATATATTGAGTTTTTTTTTTTTAAATAACAATCAAGTGTTTCCTTGGTTTTTTAAGGGTTGGAATCTGGTGGGGCCCACACGTGGGAGGATGAGGTGGGACTAAATGATGGATTGGCAAACCTACTAATGAAACCTATATGAAATTTACCTACTTTATTATGGATAATAATATAATTTGTCAAAAAAATAAAATGAATTTTTTTCCATTCCCATTTCTAGTTCTTACAATTGAAGTAAATAATTTATTTGATACAAATTTATCAATTTAATTACCGACGAATCCGATTATTACTTACGGGTAAGTGAACACACCATAAATTCTTTGCTTGGCTTTTTCCAAAACTACAAGTAATAAAACTCCACTTAAAAATTATACAAATTGACCACATAAAAACCCATAAAAGAATACTATTGACAGGAAAGTGACTTCCCAGATGAATGAGCAACTAGATCATGTCTTTGAGCCCGAGGATGTTAAAG
>WUAT03492731.1:0-15226 GCA_010015005.3 Ulmus americana | reverse complement strand
ATTGTTTTTTATTATGTTGAACAATTACGAGTATTCTGAACAAGATATTTTGAACAGAGTATTCTAAACATAGTATTTTAAATAAAGAAACAAACACGCTGTAGTATTCTAAGCAAATTATTCTAAAAAGGTATTATAAACATGAAAAAGTGCGTTGTAGTATTTAGAATATCAAATAAAGTATTCTAAATCGTAAACCAAACAGCCACATAATGTTAAAAACTACACAAGTAAACCAAATAGCCACATAATGTTAAAAACTACATAATTTTAATTACTCAAACATAATAAAGTCATAGTTTCAATAATAAGTTAAATAAAATGAACATAGTTTCCATATTATGAATAGAGTACCAAAAAAAAAAAATTAATGTAATCATTGACTTCATTTAGTGATAATCGTTTTAAAAAGTTTATTCAAATTATAATTTTCATAAGCTAGATAATGAACATTAACTAAGATATTCAGATCACTTTCATATAAATACTACAATAGACTCAATTAACAAAACTTAAATTAATTTTGAAATCCTAAAGTCTTTTTCACTGTCTAGATTTTTCTTAAAACTCAAATAATGTATATAATCATCCAACAAATTAAATCTCAAACTACTAACGAAAATGAAACAACAAAAAGAACAAAGAGGAATAGAAATTCATAAACAATAAACATAGCACTTACATATTTTAAGATAAAAATTACATTACCTTTCATAATAACTCATTATAATAAATAGGACAATGAGTCGAATTGTAATGCTCTATTTGGTAAGAAAATAAGAAAATGAGGTTAAATCTTAAGGTGAGGAAAATAGATGGGATGAGAAATAGTTTTTCTTTAATAGCGTTTAGTATAAAGTGATTGTCCTAATTTTTTTTTCCAATCTAGAATGATTTTGAGACCTAATAGGCCTGTTTGTTTCAGTAAATCAAGTTTAAAAACTTGAAGTTTGAGTCATTCAGTGATTTAAATTAGTGTTTGTTTGGACAATGATTCAAATTTTAAGTTATAAAACTTGAGTTATTGGATGACTCAAATTCACTAAATAAGAGTTTTTATTTTATGCTAATTCTAATTTTAACTCTAACTCAAACAGTGAAAGGACCCGCATCTTAACTCATTCTTATTTTTTTATAACTCAAATCAACACAACTTATCAAAACATAAATTCAAGTTTTTTAAAACTCGAATTCTAATTTCAAATATCTTTCCAAACACAAATTCAAGTTTTATGACTCAAATCACATAATTCAAATTTCATGACTCAAATCACATAACTCAGATTTTAAAATTTGAATTGCCGAACCAAACGGTCATAATATAAACTCAAAATCACCTTTATTTCCTCTATCTACAATCATCTCTATCAAATAAAAGTGCAAGTTAAAATTTATCTACTAACCCTATATTACAATACATAAACTGTGAAAGTTCAACGCATGACAAGTAATAACATCATCACTACACTATTAGAAGCGAGTCACCACGGTGCACCTAGTCGAGCCAAATTGCCATTTTTATACCAAACAAGAGAAAAGGTTTTTTAAAAAATGGAAATATATGCATGGGCCCCGGGCTTCCTTTTGCCATTTTTGGGCCCATAATAATCTGAGAGAGAGAGAGAGAGTGTCTTTTATTCATACATAAACTACAAAAAGAAAGGGAGAATAAATGTCAGTCAAGGAAAGCATATGAAAATGAACGACAACATGAGAACCACATGTTAGAAGTACAAGTGAAAGGAGATAACAAACGACATGTCATTTGTACTCAAAGCGTTCATTGGAAAACGACCTTTTAACGCACTCACAGTGACCCACAACGGCGTCGTTTATTTATTATAAAGCCTTTTTTTTTCCTCCATCATCACAAGCAAAGAATTGAAACGTGGTCAACTCGATTTTCCTTTCCTAAAGCTTCATCATGTAACGACACGTCAAGTTGTTCGGTATAACAAACATTCTAAAGCAAAGATTTTTCAAACGACAGGATGACAAACGTCGTAAGTTAGGCATCTAAGATGGTAGAGAACTCTTTTCATGGATTTGGGCAACGGACGTCATAACTTTCTATTTTAGTAAACTAAACGACATTGGTGACGAAAACGCATGTCTTTGTTGGTAGAGCCACAATGGAAAGTAGGAGGCACTTTGTGTCAAAGTATCGTGTTTGTGTTTGTTGAAATATAATATTAATTGATTAGAATATGACTTGTAATTTTTTCGTGTCATAAAAGTACAAGTCAATTACGACTCATTTTTTTTAATTGATTGTTACGTCGCATCACAGCTTGTTTTGTAAAAAAAAAAATATGATAAGTAAAAGAATAAATTATGCGAGTTAAATGTGAATTTGAGAGCCCATTTTAAATTTGCAGTTACAAATAAATTAATTATATGTCAAGATCAATTTTATATTTAACGGATTAGCTCTATTTTTACCCAAGATCATTAATAATTTGCAATCACATAATATTTTCGTTGATTTTTAAATATATTATTTTCTAAAATTTTACAAATATCTTTATAAAATTTTATTATAATCTAAATTTTTGTTTAAAAGATATAATCAATTTTATATTAATTATAAATAAAAAAAAATGTGCGATTAGTACTGAAGAAGTTGAAGGCGTGACATACTTATAAGTATTGGAATTCTTTCCACAGTAATATTAATAAATTTTCAGCCATGGATATTTTAGCTTCAATCATTGGTTCGCTTGTAGAACAAGTCATTGTCTCTCTTTGTACCTGTATATGCTCTAGTGCCAAAAGCACTGCGCTATTACAATCCAACCTCAATGATTTGGAACGGGAGATGAAAAAACTGATGGATTTAAGGAATGATGTTCAGAATCGGATGGAATCAACGCGGGAAGATGGAAAATCAGGGACGAAGAAGGTGGAAAAGTGGCTGAGAGGAGTAGAGGAGCTTGTGAAAAAATATGATTCAACGAAAACCATGCTAGTGGACGTTGTGGTAGATGCTGGCGGCGATGTATGATCAGCAGGGAAGTGGCGGAAATCCTTGAGGAAGTAGAAAGGCTGCAAAGAAGTGGCAACAAGGCCAAAAAAGCTTATTTAAAAGCAGTGGAGGCTAAGACAAAGCACTGAAGATATATAGTATCATCCTTCCTTTGTATGTGACACAAAGATGGACAACATTTGTAGGCAAATTTCTCATTTGCATGGCCTAAAGCAGAAGCTTTTTGTCTCTTGATGTTTTGTTCTTCTTACCTCAGCTACCAGATGAACTTAGCTTTGTGTCATTTTCTTTTTTGGTCTCATCTCTTATGTAACATGTATCTAGTTCTTGTTAGTTTTGGTTTTAGTTTAATAGGCTTTGCTGAAAGCAGTACAGTCACCTTTTTTTCTCCATTAAAGCTGTAAACAGGGTCAACATTGAAGAATTTTACCTTGTTTAGCACATCACAACCAGTCCTTATGACTTAGTTTGGATTGCGGAAAGAAATGGATTTGGAAGAGATTATTGTTCCATTTTATTGAAAGTAAAACAATAATCTCATCCAATCCCATGTATATATCCAGCAATCCAAACTTAACCAATTACTTGCAGAAATTATGGGGTAAATATCACTAGGGCCCTCTAATTTGGATTTTAGTACCAAAATGGCCCATGTAATTCGTTTGACCTTTTTAATGGTGATGGAATTTGACATAAAATAACTCATTGAAAAGCTTGTAGCACGTACTTTCCAGAGGCATCAAAATCAATCATAACTAGTACATGTAGATGCTACACGAAACGCTATAAGATGCCGTTACAGCTATTTTTGCTAGCAGATTTTAAATATTTGCCGACAAAAAACTAAAGCTCCAATTGAAATGAAACTAGTCCTCTTGGATTCGTATTGAAGAGGAGAACAAAATTCACCACTTTATTCATATTGAATATTGTCAAAAATTGACAAAAAATATTATTTTGGACAACTGCTTAACATAAGGGCCATTTTAATACTAAAATTTCAATTAGAGGCCTCTAGGGATCTTTTCCCCTTACATACGTTACCATTAATGACTAACACAAGTTCGGTAAGGGCAAGGACCAAGTAGTGGTTGGAAAACAAGGCCCAATTAGCTTGGGACTTCAATCAACACACGAAAGCTAAAGGTGCATAGAATATGGCATTAAAAGACAACAATTGACATTCAATTATCCACTTTGCCACTTTATTCATGTTGAACATTGTCAAAAAATTGACAAAAAATACCATTTTGGACAACTGTTTAAGAGTCATTTTAGTACTTCCCCTTATATATGTAACCATTAAAGACTAACACACGTTTGGTAAGGGTAAGGGTAAGGCCCAAGTAGTGGTTGAAAAAAAAAGCCCAATTAGGTTAGGACTTCAATCAACACACGAAAGGTGAATATGGCATAAAAAGTAAAAAGACAACAATTGACTTGCACTAATGATAGAGATCAACCAAGTCAATCTGTGAATCATTTTCCCTTCTTTCCGGCATCTTTGTTTGCCTGAGAATACCCTTTTTCAGCTATGGAAGTTTTGTCTTCAATCTTGGCTTCAGTTATGGTGGAGACTAGCAGATTGGTTTGTGGATCTGTATATTCCAACATCAAAAGCACTACCCATTTCAAGTTGAACCTTGATAAGTTGGAAAAGGAGATGAAAAAGCTCAAGGGACTTAGTATAGAGATCAAGCATCAACTAAGATCAGCAGAGATAGATGGAAGATCTACTGCAACTACACTAAAAGATTGGCTTCAAGAGGTAGAAGAATTGGTGCAAAAAGTGGACTCAATTCAAGAAGGTGTACTGGCCAATGATAGGAGACTTTGTGCTCGTCTTTTGGGTTGCAGCCGGAGGATTAAACTCAGCAATAAAGTGGCTAGAATGCTCAAGCAAGTACAGAGGCTGCAAAAAGAAGGTAGCTTCCAAGATGGTATGGTGTCTTTCAATTATCCACCAAGAACAGTTGAGCACATTCCTGGACCTTTGATAGAAGATCAAACAGCAGCATCAAGAACTTTAGCAGAACTTATGAAGATATTGGATGATGACAGTTTTCAGAGAATTGGTGTTTGGGGAATGGGAGGTGTAGGAAAGACCACATTGGTTAAAAGCTTGAACAACAAACTCAAGAGTACTAGTTTGAAGCAGCCTTTTAGTATTGTCATATGGGCAACAGTGTCTAAAGACTTGGATTTGAAAAGGGTTCAGAGCCAAATAGCAGAAAGATTGAATTTGGAGGTGAATAGGGAAGAAAGCATTGAAAGAACAGCTATTCAATTGTATCAAAGGCTCGAGAAAGAGGAGAAGTTTCTTCTTGTTCTAGACGATGTATGGGAGAAAATTGACTTGGACTGCTTGGGTATACCACGGCCTGAAGTTCATACGGGTTCTAAGATCATATTGACATCTAGAACTTTAGATGTTTGTAGGGAGATGATGACTGATATCGAAGTCAAAGTGAATGTTCTCGAGGATGAGGAAGCTTGGGAATTGTTTTGTCGAAATGCAGGAGAGGTAGTAGCTCTAGAACATATTAAGCCTTATGCAGAAGCAATTGCTAAGGAGTGTTGTGGATTACCTTTGGCTATCATCACCGCGGGAGCTGCAATGAGGGGAAAGACAATGGTCGAGCTCTGGAAACACGCCTTGAACGAGCTGGAAAAATCAGTGCCTAGTTCAGGAGGCATAAAGAACAAGGTCTACAATCCTCTGAAGTTGAGTTATGACTCATTAGAAGATGACAATATCAAAGCTTGTTTCTTATACTGCGCTTTGTTTTCTGAAGACTTCTCTATTGAGGTGAGTGAACTAGTTCGATGTTGGCTAGCAGAAGGTCTAATCAATGAAAAGTATGATTATGAGCAGGCTGTCAATTGTGGATTTTCTCTGATAGAAAAACTGAAAGATTCTTGTTTACTAGAACATGGAGCCAGAGATGGCACCGTGAAGATGCATGATGTAGTTCGTGATGTTGCCATATGGATTGCATCGTCGTTAGAGGATAAATCAAAATTCCTTGTTCGATCAGGGATTGGTTTGAGTGAGATCTCGGAGTCAGAATTATCAAATTCTCTCAAAAGAGTTTCTTTCATGAACAACAAAATAAGCAAGCTACCTGATTGTGAAATGCAATGTTCAGAGGCCTCTACCTTACTACTTCAAGGTAACCTTCCACTTGACAGAGTCCCGGAAGTGTTTCTACAAGCATTTCAAGCTCTCAGGGTCTTAAATATCAGCAGAACCCGAATTCAGTCACTGCCTCCTTGTCTTCAACTCTGTGAACTCCGTGCTCTTATGCTTCGCGATTGCTTCTTTCTTGAGGAATTACCTCCACTAGGTGCGCTTAGCAAACTTCAGGTGATCGATCTGTGTGCCACTCGGATTAAAGAACTGCCTAAAGAGATGGAAAACTTAACCAACTTAAGGCAAGTAGACCTGTCCCGGACTCACCACCTTCAAAAAATTCAAGGCGGAATTGTTTCCAAGTGGGCTTGTTTAGAGGTTTTAGATATGACACTCAGTAGCTACCACTGGGGTATGAAGGGAGAGGTAGAAGAGGACCAAGCAACTTTTGAAGAGCTTGGATGCCTCAAGCGGCTAGTTTCGTTATCTGTGAGGATGAAAAGGATCCCATCTCAAGGCTCCGAAGATCTAACTTGGATAAGAAGATTAAGAAGATTTCAATTCTTCATTGGTTCAACAGCAAACTCCTTGCCAAAAAAGCATGACAAAAGAAGGGTGACCATCAGCGGACTCAATCTTTCGGGAGAATGGATCGGATGGTTGTTGATCAATGCAAGTTCTTTGGTATTAAATGGATGCTGGGGATTAAACGAGATGCTTCAAAACTTGGCCATAGATAGTGCTGATAGCTTGACTGAAATAAACAGCAGTATTAGTACTTTTTCTTGTCTAAAATCACTAACCATCTCTAGTTCCAGCAGTATTTTGCGACCAGCAGGAGGATGTGCAGCCCCTTGTGACCTGCTACCAAATCTAGAGGAGCTTCATCTCCATAGTTTAACTTACCTCGAAAGCATTTCAGAGTTAGTTGGCCATCTTGGGCTACTCTTCTCGAAGCTGAAACTGATCCAAGTCACCCGATGTCCCCAAATAAAATGCCTACTTTCTTGTGGGAATTTTATCCTCACCCTGCCAAATCTGGAAACAATCAATGTAAGCTTCTGCGACAAGTTATCTGAGCTATTCAACTACACTTCGAATCAAATTTCAGGTGAAGATCCCATCGTCCCAAAGCTAAGAACACTAGAGCTGAAGAACCTTCCCAAGCTAAAGACTCTTGGTAGACCAAGAGAGACATGGCCACAACTAGAAAAAATTGATGTTGTCAAGTGCAGACTCCTTAGGAACCTACCTCTTTGTATCCAAAATGAGCATACCATCGAGGAAATAAGAGGCGAATCGCAATGGTGGAGCGGCTTGAAATGGGATAATGAGCAAACAGAGTCCTCCCTGCAGAAGTTTTTCAAACCAGCTATTCTTCAGACTAATGGTAGTGTTAGAAGACATACCTGCTTCTAGTGGTGAAAGCTGAAAAGTAACCATTTTGATGAGAGTGTAACTTTGGAGGCAAAGTTTCCAATTGTCATGGCCTTCTTTTTCTCGTTTTCCTCTCCTCTTGTATTTAGTTATATATCATAGGTAAAATAGCATAGTATTTTTTTATATTTTTTATTTATAAAATTAGTAATAAGAATTAATAAGTGCTACGAGACATCCCAACTACGTTAGCACCTCCGTAGCACTCTGATCATCTATCCCACCCCAATTTATCTTTTTTCCAGAACAACATTTCTTATATTTGAATGGCAGACCAATCTTACACTAAAATGTCATCATCTAAGAAGTGAAATAAATTCAAAGAAACATATAATAAAGATGAAGGGGAAAGAGTTGTAAAGTTTGGACGCTATTATTTACAAGTTATGAGTGATTATTCCAAACGAACACGGTCACTTATTTACATAGACCACAAGAAAAGATAAAAACCAAACTACCAAGTAACACAGTATCCACAATTTCCGCATCACCAACTCAAAAGCCTTCCTATATGGCTCATGCTTCTTCTCTACACTTCACCCGTCGACGTATAAACACTGTTAATTTAACCTCCAACCAGAATAAAAGAATATCTGCACACCTGCCCAGAAATAAAACAACAAAGTTAAGTTTGTTTCAAGATTTCGGTCCCGAAAACGGTATCATATTTTCACTTTTGTCCTTAGAGTAAAAATAAAAAATAAAAATAGCTGATTTAAGTCCCTTAAGCAGGTAAACAAATGAGAAAGGGTACGCGAAAAACATACCACTAATCAAAGCTCTTCGCCTTCGCCCTCGTCTTCAAAATGAGACTCCATTTTCAGGCCTTCTATGTTATTATTTACAAACTCGAGTTGAGCATCCATTCTTACGCTCTCTCTATTATTTACAGTCTCAAGTTGAGCCTTTGTTGTTGTTGTTGAGCTGTCATTGGTATGTACAAAGCCCTCGGCTTGTGTTGGCATCTGCATACCATCGAACTCGGTTTCTTTAATGCCGTTGTGTTCTGCTGCTGCAGAACGACTGTCAGCCATGGTGTTAAGAGAGCCTGAACTGCTTCTGCGCGAAAGCCTGCCATTTTCATATCTTTGATGCAGGATACCTCCATTAACATTGCTATCTAATGCAGGAACCCTGTATGGAAAGGAGATGGTACTTTACAAATATTCAAAGAAGCTCTATATATCCCAAAAGTTCCCATAAAATTAGTTATGTGATTGTGTTCTTATGTGGTAGTGTGAAGTTCACCTTGGCTTTTGGAACTTGGTATACTGGAGATGGTCAAAAACCGGAATCAAGTCTTTCGATCTAGCTTCAATAGTATGAGTTGGAATCCTTTCAATCTCGAGTTCCCCACTCGAAGGAAATTGTTTATCCATGTCAGCATCATCCATCATCATCGTCTGAAAGTATATCTGGTGAAAGATTGAAGAAACCAAAGTTAGTGTCAAATTTCAAGCAAAAGGACACATATGAATATGCATGTACAAGAAATTACATACTGAAATTTCATCACCAAAGCAATATATACCTCAGGTCTTGCCCACAGTGGACTCCGAGGTTCATGCATCTGCAATTCAGCTTCGGAGATGTACAAATGATGCTTTTCCTCAGGGCTGATCTTTGCTTTTGTCATTTGACCCCCATCTTTGGGAAATATGGTATTTTTCCCCTTCTTAGGGCCTCCCTCGGGATAAATCTTGTTGTGGTCTGAACTTCCATTCTCACCATATATGTCCACATTATCTTCACGCTCTCTCCTATTCTGTTTCTGACATATATTCCACTTTTGGATAGCCTCAACCACTAATCTTGCATCGCTCTCTTGACCCGATTCATAAGCAGGGTTCGACCCCGACATAGCCATTGTTAGATCTGGACCAGTCAATATTCTTAATGCATATTGTATCATGGAACCAGAAGGCGAGAAAACCAAAAGGTGGGACTTGGCCTTTGAAGAGTTGCTATCCAGATACAAAGCTTTACCCTTGCAATTGTGGAAAGACGAAGCAACAGCACCCGAAAGGGGACTTACCCTTCCTGTTGCAGCAGCTGCTGCACCAGTAACAGTTCCTCGCCAACCATTATTTCCATTTCTTATTCGGCTAACAGGGGAAAGGGTAAGTGGGGAACCAGCTACACTATGGCACAGCTGAATGGGCATTTGTTGGGTTGAATTGGGCAACCAACGAACTCCTGATCTTGTAAAGCCTGCATCTGTAGCAGGAAAGTTGACTTGTCCGCCCAGAGGATTTATAGTAAACAGATGGCTTGTGCCCCTAGAAGAACTAATCATTATCCAGTTGCTGTCATCACTGAAACTTATGTCCTGTATGACCTGAAAAGAACCAAAAGCAGATCAAAACAACTGCTGGTTGGAAAAAGCAGAATAATCAAGAAGAAAATTACGAAGTAAGTGCTTTTCTTACAGCATTTGTAAAACCTCGTTGAAGCCTGTAAAGATGGACGCAAGAAGGAGAAGTATCAGATGCAGATGAGCTCCCACCGAGGCCGGGCATTATTTTAAAAACATTAAAGTTGTGGCCTTGAACTGAAGCTGTGACTAAAAGGGTACCACTGGGATCAAAACATAGTGCAGAAATAGGACTCTTGTGTGCTCTGAACTGGGCAATAACAGCTTTACTGACAATATCTCTGACAATAACCTGAGCAAAGAAACAATAAGCAAATTAAAACATAATATAATGGAAAGGAAGAAATAAACAAAAAGAGGGCAGGCATAGACATAAGAGGGACAAGTGAAAATAGAAAAGAGAAGAAAGATGCATACCATTCCAATGCTATCTAAATCTGTCAAATGGCCATTAACAGTTCCATTGCCTTTAAAAATGGGACTTCCCAGCTGATGAGAAATATTGCCATCAGGCAAAAGCTCAGAGCAGTACTTGGACAGCGTCTTATATCCCATGTCTCCAAGAGTCACGATTCCAACAGCAAGTTGCTTGCTTGATTCTTTTGCGTAGTGTGCAACCAAGCTCCCATTTGATGGAAAACTCACAGAAGGAGTCAGATGTTGTGGACTTACCCGCCCAGAATTGGAAACCACAACCTGACTTCCACTATAAGCCAGCCATCTGGGACCCACTGCCAGAGGTCCATAGCCTATACCTCCAGAAGTTGGGCACCCCGTTACTACGGGATTTGTGAGAATTGTATATTCCCTCTCTAGGGTTGTAGCATTAAGACAGTGTATCTGCAATACATATGACATAAGAGCAAATTCATAAATAACACGGCAGATGATAAGGTAGATGGTAGAAATTAAAGATACAAATATATATGTATACCTGAGTTGCTAAGGAGATAGCAACAACGCGGGGACTGCATCTTACGGAATGAACAACTGATCTGAACTTTATATTGTAAACAAAGGATTGTGAACTCAATGAATAAAAGAAAACAGCAGTGGGCACAAAACGTTCATTCGCTGGATCATGGCCATTTGCAGTGGTACCATTACGCGGAGTGGTTAACCCATCCTGTATGTTATTACCAACAGAAAGGTTCCCATCAGAACAAACTACTAGTAACGGACGGCTGTCTGCAAACTTGTCATCTAACTTTGATGTTATTGGCTTAGGTAGCATTTGCATGAATGAAACAGGACCACCATGTCTAGAAACTAGTTCACGAACATTGTCAGCCTCTTCAACATCCCAAATTTGGAAACCTGACCGGTAACCCAGCAGTAGAACTCGACGAGTGACATCTCCCTCACTCTCCAACTCGTCAAACCCAGCCCAGTTTACCTTTACATGTCAAATAGGAAGAGAGATTAGAAGGAAAAAAGAAGACAGCAATACAAATCAATGGAAGAACCTCAAACAAATATATAAGTTTTGGCAGGGTCCACACCAAAACATCCCATATACCAGCCATTGCAATTATTAACCCATTTATACCAACTTAGTTGTATTTGTTTTATGGTTTAATTACAGCTCTCTCCAGACCTTATGTTATTTCCTTCAGTTGGGCTAACTTTGTGGTAGGAAAGGGCACTAACTAGGTTATTTTTTCTTCCCTAATGGTTTATCTCTGAGGAACCCAGAACCAAAAACGTGAAGGAATAGTAGGTATAAAGTAAATTTTGCACCATTTTGATCTCTCATTACAGTAATAAATCTCCTATAGTCCTATTAAATCTTTGAACAATGGTTCGAATATTTCTTCATACTTTGACAGTGCATCACACGCATTCAGGACACACACATAGGCATATCCTATAACATGTCCTTTACAAATAAATTAATAAATCTAGACATATGAGATAGCAATTCTAATCTAATTCATTTCTTGCAATCAATTAGCATATGCTATATTTAAATGGAACAATCAGTTTTACTTTAGTCATAATTGCCCTTCCTACTTTTGTTCCACATCAGGAGTAACATATGTATCACTTAATGGTTTTACTATTTAAGTCCTTAGTGAACATAAATAATGTCTACCATAATTGATAATCAACCATTGTGCTTAACTCCTATAGCAAAAAAGCCATCAAAACTACTCTATCCCACTAATTTTCTCATAATTCATTTTATTAAAACTAGTGTAATGTATTGCACATGTACAGCAAAAGTATTTTAATCAGAAATAATAGCCGTCATGTTCACCCAACCATGTCAAGACGCGTGTTCCTCAAACGCGAAAGCAAACAATGGAAACCTCCCAAATTAGGAGGACTTAGACATGTGGCAACTTACAATACCGCGATACCAATGACCAATAACCATCCCTAACCGCGAAATGCCCCACTTATCGGATGTTAAAACACGTGGAAAGTACCGCTACAAGTTAATCTAGTGCATCAAATGCATCCAACATGCAGGATCGACTATTCTAACAAACGTTCACAAACAAAACATGCATGCATGACCATATACTTCTTGTAGTTGAACTCACCCTCAGACTCCAGGCAATCTACCTAATTATACACACCACAATCTCATAAATAAAACTTGTGTGAGTACAAGTTTCATTTCAACTTAGCAACATGCACCGACTCTAATTTCCATTTATCTGTTTACATGCAAGATATTCCAATTGAAACATTCCAGAGCAAATATTTCCATCTACAACAAACCTATAAGCAGTTTTATATACTCTAATACTCACTGACAATATCATACTTAGGCCAAAGAAGAAAAGAAAGAAAAAAAAGCATCCTTTAATTACTAACTTAAATTCTAAACCTTAATTGATCTTCCATAAAGGGTTTCAAGGCATGAAAAACAACAGTAATTGCTATATTCCACAAATAAATTCCCTAACATGCTTTCAATACTACAATGATTATTCAACTCCAACCAAAATCCTCAAATGCAAATGCTAAAGATTTCAACTTTTCTCAAATTGTACACAAAATTTCACTAATAGTCACCATTTCAAGTACATAAAACTATAAAAGCTCAAATTTCAGCAGGTCATACCTGATCCTGGTTTGCAACATCATCCTTCTCCACAATAGAGGAAGCCACCGAGGCCGCCGACCGAGCAACGGTGGAAGCACCGGAAGAAACAATCTTCAAATAGCTGGAAATAGCTCGAAAAGAGTTCGGAATGAAGCCGTTGGTCCGGCCAGGGCGAGGAACACCACCCTGCTGCTTCTGGCCACCATCATTCCTCATCCCCAAAGGTAAAGTGATCAAGAAAACCAACACCCACAAAACCAAAACCTCAAATTCTTCAAAATATGCTTTAATCATAACCCCAGAGCTGTTTCTTTTTGAACCAAAACCCACCTAAGAAACAGCCCCAAATTCACAACCTCAGGTACCAAGTGTCTCCATCTCCTTCTAAAACACCACAAACATCCAAAAAATAAAAATACCCAATAAGCAAAATTAAATATTCTCAAAACCCAACACCCAAATCACACCAAAAAAGGAACTTGGCCTATGATTTCACCTTGTGATGCTATAAATACGAAGAAGGACAATATGAAGAAGACCCAAAAAAGAAACTGCTTCCAAAAATCAAAGTCCCAAGGCCTTATCTTCAATACCCACAAACCAAAATCCAAAACCCAGTTGAAACAAACCCTCCTTTACAAATTTTTCATCACCTCCCAAATAAATTTCACAATAAAACAATCAAAAAATCAACCCCACGAAAAAAATAAATTCTGGGTTTTTTTTCTTTTTAATTTAACACCGACAAAAAATCAGAATTGTCAAATCAATCTATGATACAAAGGGTACATCATATATGTTTTTTCGTTTTTACAACGGAGAACCGCCGATAACTGGCCGGGAAACCGGAAGAGATCTGAGGAGAGAGAAAGTTAGAGAGAGAAAGAGAGAGATTAGATAATGCCCAGTGTTCTGTTCTCTTTTTTTTTTTGTATTTATTTATCTTTAAAAAAAAAACTCTCTTCCCAAGTTTACGTCTCTATCTATCCTTCTTCAAACCCAAAAATCTTAGAAAATAAAAATTTAAATTCTTTTTAATTTCAAGGTTGGAACTTTGGTAGAAAATTGGGTTTTCTCGTAGTTGAACCAATACCAACTCAACCTTCCCCACCTTTCTCTACACGTTTTGTCTTTCTCAAGTCTAATTGTTCTCAAACAGTTAATATTAACTTCTATATCTAACAATTTATATATATTTCTATCAAAATTCTTAGGAGTAAATAGTTTATTTTTGCTAATTTTACTTCTTTATTTTTTTTTTTTTTGTGTTTTGAAAAAAAGTAGGTGAGTGTGTGACATTATAGAATTGTATAATGAAATCTTGATCTAGTATATAATTGTATTATAGATTAAGATTTTGAGTTGAAGATTAAAATAATGGGTTATATTTATCTAATCAAATATATTATTTTATCACATTAGTATTTTCGAAATAAATTTCATGAATATTAAACACCTTGCCAAATAGAATCATGATTTGAAAAAGATAGATATGAATCGAAAGCCATATTTTACCATTGATATTAATAAACAATCATAAAATTTAATAATTTTATATGGAAATTTAAGTATATATTTTTTGATATATCATAGATTTTTAAATGATGTTGATAACAAAAAAACTTTTGATTTTTATTGCATGTTAACATAAGATGGTTTTACTTTTCTATTCTCTTCATTTTTATATACATATAAAAAAATAAATTTAAACATATTTAATATGATTTATGAAACAACTGGGCTTGTTTCTTTCAAAAGTAAAAGACTCTGTTTGATTTTTTTTTTTTTTTTTTACTAATTGACACAAATGTTCTATTTATTTTCTCAAAATGAGATTTTATTTTATTTTATTTTTTTTGTCATTAACTCTTCTTCTATGTTATATTAATTGACCCTTGTGCATAAAAAATTATAAGACAATTTTGAATAAAAGTGTAATAGTAACATGAGAGTTTAGTAATAAGAATATTTTCAACAAAGACAAGTCAAAAACAGTTTTCTCTCTAACCTCTCTCCAGACAAAGCATTTTCAACATAGCTTTGGCCGGCGGTCCGGAGACAAGCCTAGGTGCAGCGCCGACTGCCCGACCTTGTTTTCTTGGGGACTTTTGGCTGGGCACGCGAGGCGGCAAGATTGGGTGGCGGTGATGGCCCAAAGGAGTCGGCGACGCTAGATCTGGCGTAGAAGACTACGATCTACGCCAGATGAGGCTATTTCCTACAGAGGTGACTGTTCTG
>WUAT03492624.1:0-15226 GCA_010015005.3 Ulmus americana | reverse complement strand
CCTCCAAATAGTTAAATTAGCAAATAAGATCACTTAAAAATAAATAAATAAATAAATAAAACAAACAAAAAAGTAAAATTGAAAGAAGAAAAAACATCTGTCGGCATGCATTAGAAGCAAAAAAAGAAAATAAAAAGAGAAGCAAAATTAATAAAAAAAGAAAAACGAAAATGAAACGGAAAAAAAGAGAAACAAAGATGAGGATAGAAATAGAGAAAACTATGTGGCGCAAGATTGGAAAATAAAATTAAAAGACAAAAAACATGAAAAAAGATGTAAAGCCATAAAAGTTGAGGTAGAATTAGGAAAAGCTAAAAAATAAAAAATAAAGAGCTAGATTGGGAAAAAAAAATTAAGAGAAAAAATAAAAAATCAAAGCCAAGATAAGCAATTAAGAGGAAAAAAAAAATAATCGAAGGTTAAACTTAGAAAAAAATAACATAATCAAAGGCAATATTGAAAGAAAAAAAATTCATGCAGCTCAACATAGCTGCTTGCTTTAAGGGTTGTAGTATATATAGTAGGATAATTATAAGTGATCTATTTTGAAGCATAACTTTTTACATAAACTTCAATTTTAATTGAAATTATTTATAAAAACTTTTGATAAACTATTATATTGTCCACGAGATTTTTCATAATTTTAATATATATATATATATGTAACTGAAATATATATTCTCTCGACTAAGTAGGTTTTTATAAAAAATTTACTAAAGAAAAGTCAGTTATAAGGAAAATATATATAAATAATTTCGGCTAGAGGAAATCTATGCAAATATGTTAAATTTTAGGGCAGATCAATATGATTTTTCTTTTAATTATTTTAATAATTAATTCATTCTATCTATAACGGAAAACTTTGGTGGGATGTAGACATTAAACAAGTTTGTTTGTATATATAAATAGAAATATATTTCCGATATAAAATACCGCTCTAAGATAAACTTTAAAAACTACTTTATTAGTTGAATGATAAGATGTGTTTATTCCTAATAAATATTTTATCCGAAAAACTAAATATTTAATGTAAACTTTATCCAGTAGTTTCCTTATCTTCCTAATTTATTTACAAAATAATTATTTTCGAGCTGGAAATTAGGAAGACCCCAAAAAAAAAAAAGATTTTTTGAGTCCACAATTGAGCGAATAGAAGCTGCCACGTGGCATGGATTTAAGAGCACTCCATTTTTCATTATAGACCCACTCATCCGTAGCCATTTGTAGTACGAAACTTGGGTGGGAAGTAGAAAAACTGGGAGTGGCAGGTAAAAAGCAAAAAAGTAGGAACGCTGCGATAAAACATCCTCTCTTGGCTGTCTGTAACTTTCCTCTTTCTCTCTTTGTCTGCGTGCGCCTATGTAGCTAGGGATTGCAGACTAGCAGCCACTCGTATCATCGCGATGGATTGATCGTTTCCACCCGAAATTCTCAATCTCTTGTTCGAATTTGTTAGGTAAATCTCTTACTCGTTGCCTACTTCAGGAATCTTTTGAGATTATTTGCTTTTTCTTCAGATCGGCGCTGTTTGTTTTCCTGGAAAATTTGGTTTGATTTTCTTTGGTTAGAGTTCAGGTTGGAAAATTGAATCCGGAAGCGAATTTCTTTTTAGGATGCTTAGCATTTGAGCTGCTTTTTTAGTTTATTTGTTGGCAATTTCGAGTTTTTGACCTTTTTCTTTTGTCGGTGTTGTACGGTTAGGGTTTTAAGTGTTTCTGGGAATCTAACATTTGGCGATCTCTTGATTGGCTATCTTCTTCGTCCAAGTTCAAGATTTGAATATTACTGGTGAGTTACTTTTGTCTTGCCTTGAATTTTTGTGCTGTTTACATGAGTAATGATTTGAGTCGTGGAATTTGAAAGTGTAGAGTTTGATGATCGATAAGGTTTCACTTTAGTAGTTTTTTGGCAGTTTATGAGTAGGAAGAGGAAAAATTGGTTTAGTATTACGATGGCTGGATGATTTATATGTTGATGCTAATCTATTGTGTTTTTGTTGGGTCATTGCTTAAAAAGGTTGTTGAGAATATTCTTATGCGATTTTGACCTGCGCAGCTGATAGCTGAGTGTTTATATTAATTAAGTCCAAGTTTATAATTAATATGACCTACTAATCTTTATATGATAAGATTATTCAGGTGTTTTAATTTGTAATTATGGTCTTTGTTTGGGCATGTCAATGTGTTCCACTGAATACACCCAATAGAATTTTGCCATATCATTCGCATTTATTTTCTTTATCTCGCGTGTTGCATATATGTAGTTTAGATACATAATTTCCTCTGCTTATATCCCATTGCATGGTGACATGTCAATTTTACAAGATGTTTTCTCAAATTGTCTTAAGGAATTTAGTCAAGGACTGGGAGTATTGTCATTTTTGGTAATGCTGTAGTATTATTCAGTTAAACATGTCTTTGGTTTTTTTTTTTTTTTTTTCGTTAAAAGTTTTTATTCAGCAGACTATTTGAGCTGAATCTTGTCTAATGCTTCTCATATCTTTTCATATCTTCAATTGCCCACAGATTATCTGTCATGGAAGATACCCAATCAGTTTCTACACTGATAGATTCTACAACCTCTAAGTTACAACAGCTTCAGAAAGCGTTTGCTGAACTTGAAAGTCACAGGGCAATTACTCTCAACTTAAAATGGAAAGAAATTGAAGAACATTTTCATGGGCTCGAGAAGTCCTTGAAAAGGCGTTTTCATGAATTGGAGGACCAAGAAAAAGTGTTTGAAAACAGAACAATGGAAGCAAAGAGTCTGTTGGAGAAGCAAGAAGCAGCTATAGTGGCCAAGGAACAAGCTTCACTGGAGAGGCTCCAGGAGAAGAGAGATGCTGCCGTATTTGCTATTACTACCGCTCGCGAGAAGCACAGGAAGGTATCAGCTGAGGAGCCTGCTGTTGTTTCTGGTGCGGCTCAATGTGGGCCACCGAGTCTGGAGGAGGCACCACAGGATGTGATTGCTTCTGAAGGTGTTTTGGAAGAAATTAAAAGTTCTGAAAGTAGGAATGTAGATGCTATGTCTTTTCCCAATTTAGTGAAACTATGCAAAGACATGGACTCAGAAGGGCTTCACAAATTTATATCAGATAACCGAAAGAATCTTGCTGCCATGAGGGAGGAAATTCCATCAGCATTAAGAGCTGCAGCCAACCCTGGCTGTCTTGTTTTAGATTCTTTGGAAGGTTTCTACAGCGTGGAAGTGCCCAATATGGATGGAAAGAAGGATTCAAACCTGTTAGGTCTGCGTCGAACATGTATCATGTTGATGGAATGTCTGAGCATTTTGTTAGCAAACCTGGGTTGGGACTCTGCTTCTGATGTGATCACAGAGGAGATTATGGAGAAGGCAAAGGCAATTGCTGAAGATTGGAAGCCGAAGTTGGATGCTCTTGATCTGGATGCTAGCAATGGAAACTCACTAGAGGCTCATGCATTTCTGCAACTTCTGGCCACTTTTGGTATCGCCTCTGATTTTGATGAGGAAGAACTATCGAGGCTGATACCAATGGTTTCTCGTCGTCGCCAAACAGCTGATCTGTGCCGTTCCCTTGGATTATCTGAAAAAATGCCAGGTTTATGTTTGATCATAATTCGTGAATGCAATTTTCTCACACTTTCCATGAATTCTATGCTGACAGAGTTTTTCTTGAATTGTACAGGTGTGATCGAAGTGCTAATGAATAATGGAAGACAAATTGATGCTGTTAACTTGGCTTTTGCATTTGAGCTCACAGAACAGTACTCTCCTGTGGCTTTACTCAAATCCTATTTGAAGGAGGCAAAAAAAGCTTCTTCACCAGCCAAACCTGGAAGCACATCACCGACAGCTACAGTACAGGTACACGGTCATTCTTAGCTATATTGAACTTTATGATTTTTAGTCAACTTTTCCAAGTTGAAAGGCATTAAAATGATTGCCACATCCATACATCTTGAACAGCAGTGTCCCTCACCCGTCACCACAATCATCTCATATCACGTGTCAGTAATAATGATACTAATACTAGACAAGTTTGCTACTGAATAGTAAGCTGGTCTTAGGTAACGGCCAAAGGGGGCTGGAGTATGAAAGGCCAAGAGCCGTGATGAGTTTATGATATAGTGTTTGGAAGGGATTGATTGCTAGTAAAGTGAAGTTTATTTGTCATGCATGAATCTCGTTCTCTATGTATTGGTTTAATTACATGTCTGGACACATCAATTAGACTCTCTGCAATGTTCACTTTATGTGGCATATGTGCTATTGGATCCAGAGTCACTGTCTCTGTCTTCTATATATTTATTTGTACTTAGATCTGCAGTCAAATTGTTTGATGAACCATGTCAGCTTACAAACTTGTCTGTTGCATTTGACTATGTCAGTTTACAAACTTGTCTGTTAGACAACAGCCTAGAATAGATACTGGTATCTTCTGCTTCGATCTTCTTTTTCTTGATGGGGCTTTCAGGCTGAGGCTGATGTGTGATGGGGTTTGGCAACGATTTCAAGTCTTTGCTTTAATTTCAAATTCATATGTCTGACGGGTGGTTTCGATTATTTCCCTTTTTTCAGAATGAGGTAAATGACCGGGAGCTGACTGCGCTCAAGGCTGTGATCAAGTGCATCGAAGAGCATAAGCTTGAGGAGCAATATGCAGTGGATCCACTTCAGAAACGGGTTCTCCTGCTGGAGAAGGCCAAGGCAGACAAGAAAAGGGTGACTGAAGCTGCAAAGCCTCAACCCAAAAGACCCCGAGCTAACAATGTTGGATATGTGCCTCGTGTAGCTAATGTTGCCGCTAACAAGACTTTCTATTCTGGCGTTGCCGATAATAGGTACCCGCAGTACATGTACGAGAGACCCTATGTTTATCCCGGGCCGAATGACAACCATTGCCCCTCTCTGTTGGGCTCGGCAACTTACAGCATGTCTCCCAGTCATACCAACTACTTTGCCAATGGCTACCAGTACCAGACCGCATATCTTCACTAATTCGGTAAGGATGGCAAAAAAAAAAAAAAATGTGACTTTGATCCTCATCTTTTAACGGTTAGTCTTAACCCTGCAGTTCTTGATGATGTTCCAATGTATGAACGAATTTAGTACTTAAATGACCCCAAAAAAAAATTGAAAAAAAAAAAAAAATTGTCTGTTTAATTTGTTAGTTGTTGTACGAGAAGATATTTTAATCCTCTAATATATGCACTTTGTTTTTCCTTTTGTATATATATCTGTTCCATGTTTTATCATATCTTTGTCTATTTTGGAAATGCCATCAATTTTGATTTATACTGAAGTGCCAAGAATTTCCATTACTCGATGACAAGTGTTGCGTCTGGCTAGTGTATGGTTGCTCATCTGAGGAACGAGTACAAGTTTTTCTTGTTTGATGTTGTGAGTACCCAATTTTGTGGCTGGCTAATGTCAGCAAAATATTTTAAGTAATATTAGGAGGGAACTGCAGGAATGCCCCTAAAATGAGGCATCAAAACATTTATACCCCTGTTTTACATTCATTACATATGTGCCACTTTTTTTTCTATTTTACCCCTCTATTAAATGACAAATTACAAAAAAAAATTATAGACTAAGATAAATAATCTTGAATATAAAAGGGTAAAAAAGTATTTTATACTAAAAAATTGAAGTATAGATGTTATGACTTTTAAAAGAGTGTAAATGTAATTGGTTAGGGAAAAGGAGGTATAGGGTGTAATTGCCCCAATAAAAAGGGAGAAATGGGTGGGGAAATTAGAGATTTCCCATATGGAAGTATCTGATTGGTCAAGGAGGAATAATAATAATAGGCGAATTTGAGACACCAAAGGAAAGCAAGTTGCCAAAGAATAAACACTCGGTCAAAGGAAGCTTAGCAAATGAAGGTTCAACGAAGGAAGGCTAACAGAACATTTATTATTTCCGAAGGTTCAAACTTAATTTTATTTTGTCTATAAATATCAAATCTCTGTAATTTTAGAAGGCACTCTTCATTTTCCATTTTGAAGAAGTTGAGTTAGAAATATTTTTCTCTCAATTTATGAAAGAGTGAATTTTATGATTAATAGTGAAAAGATTCTTCTTTTTTAATTGCTTTATACTTCGATTATTGGAAATAAAATTGAGGAAGAGTTTATTATTTGCCTAGATTTTTCTAAGCATACAAACATAGAGCAAAACAGAGGAAAATAGGGCACCAAAAAACTATTTTTCTGATCTGATTTTCTCACACAAATATACCTCTTGGCTTCTTACACACTTGATTGAGATTCAATCTTAGCCATTCAAGTGTTTTAATCTAAGCCATACATTTGTTTAAATCACAACTATATCTAGGTTACTTTTAACAAAACTATAGTAAATAGTTAAATAAAAACATTGACAGCACATACCACTTCAACTCAATTATGAAAGAAAAGCTACATCTAAATTTCCCGTACCCAGCTCCATATAACGAACATTTCAATTATATCTTTTTAGTTATTGAGCAAATTAATTTATACCCATTTTACTTCAAACGATTTCCCAGCATGCTCAGAGAAAAAGTAATTACTACCACTACTTACCTATACCAAGATAAATAAATAATAAAACTCATATATTCTAATCCGAAAGCTCATCCACATTATCATTTCCTAAGTCGCTACAAAACTTACAAGAAAGAGTTGGAGGGGTTAAATGCAAGCAATGGGTTATCCTCTGTTCAAGCCAAGCTAGCCTCTTTTCGAAACCCAACACCCCATTATGCATTATTCGAATATCAACTTGGGCAACCTTAGCACAAGCTCTTAGCAATATATAGTAATCAGCATGAGTTGCATAAGTTAACGCACCTTCATCTCTCTTTCTCACATAGTGAAGATAATCAAATCTTCTAACGTCCACCCTTGGCGGAATGTAGCAGAACCTGTTCTCCTCCATGTCTAATTTCAATCTTCTAATCGCTTCGTCTTTGAGATTCTCAGTTGTTTCTTCGTTGGGATACTCCATTGAAGTTTGGTCAGTGTGTCGTGAGTTTTGATCACCATCTTCACTCTTTGGGACATCTGTGAAGGGAGTCGAGTTTTGATCACCATCTCCACTCTTTGGGACAGTTGTGAAGTCACTCTTTGAGACAGTTGTGAAGGGAGTTTGATGTTCGGAGGGTGAATAACTAGCATACCCTTTATCTCTGAACTTCTTTTTCTCTTTTGGGGCGGAATTTGTATATTCTTCCTCAACCCTTGACCTTTTTTGCTTAGAAGTACTAGCAGAACGCGCTTCTTGTTGAACTTTGGTTTTGGAATCCTGAAATACAGAAAATGTAATGACATTGAGTAACTGCGCTAATCAAGTCAAGCCTCGTTAGCACAAGAAAGGGGAAAAGAACTCCAGAATGGTGCCATTTAATTTAACTAATTAGAGGCCTTTAACCGAAGCCAATCCATCAAGCATATATTGCAGTTCACACGCATACGTTTCTGAAGAAAATATCATAACTGTACTATTAATTACCTTATCATTCTGATAAAAGTCCCATAATTGATTGATTAGCTTTTGCTCCTCGTAATCCTCAAATGATGGTTCTAATCCAGCAAAGACCACATTCTTGCAAAATTGGAGATATGTTTGTAAGTCCTTGGAATACTCTGAAATTAAGGCGAAGCATTAACATCTCTCGAAGACTAGCAAAAAGGAGGTGAGGAAAAAAACAAAAACGCATATAGACGATGTGATCAACCTCGTACAAGAAAAGAAAGAAAGAAAAATTGAAAGATTGATCTCTATTAACACAATGGATTAAAGGAAGAAAGCGCTTTACCGTAGTGTTCATCCAGCTCTTTATATCTTGCTTCAAGACTACACAGAAGCCCTGCAACATCTGACTCAGATTTCTGAGCACGTGATGAGCCTCTGGCATGGTCATTACCAGAATCATCCACAGTTTGAGGGGAGTCCTCCATTTCAGGACTATGCTTGGTGTCAGATACTTCTGCCCTGCTCGACCGGGAAGAAGCATTCCTTCTTGATAGACTCTTTTCCCATTCTCCAAAACCATGAATCTTATAGAGAATTCTAATTGCAACAATCAGTATTGACATTACACAGACACGAGTAGGAAGCCTACGATGGCTTGCTGATAACCATAAATCTGGAGGCATTGACCACTCATATATGCGGCATGCATGAGGAAGTATCTTTTGCACTGGAAGAGATAACTTCTGGAGATAGCGTGAAGCAATTGCATAGAAGTTCACAGAGGGTAAAGCCAAGCCAATAGACTTAGCTATACATGCTGCACGTGATTCCAGAATTTGGGCTGTAACGGATGCAGTAGGCCTAAACATGATGCTTGAGCTTACAGGACAGGTTTTTGGTGGTTGTCCAATTCGTTTTTCAATTTCAACAAAAGCATCCAAGTACGGAAGTTTCCCTTCCAGTGACCACTTCTCTATGTCTGTAGGCAGAACGGCTTCCCTGGCAAGATGACAAACTAGAAAAGAAACAGCCAAAGTGTAAGATAACGGTATCTCCTTTCTCAAAGATCTATACCATATATCCATATCTGAACGGTGAACAGCTTGTTGCTTATGACCTTCTAGAGGTTCTCCTGAAACAAACAAAACTAATCAATAACATTGCCATAGAAGAGAAGCCACCTCTATAGAGCAAGAGATAATGTATAACAGTGCTCGTCCCTTTAAATATTTATATAAATACTCGATATACAAGAAAGAAATTCAAATTGTCCAAACAGTAACCTTATTCAGTATCACATATAATGATGCAAGACTTGTGAAAGCCTTACGAACACAACACAGGATCACAATACCTAGCATGATAACCCGAAAGAGAAGCAACCACCTCATTAAAAGAGTCAAATTTCTTATTTACTGAAGAAAATTAACATGACAAAGGAACAAATTCGTAAGTTTTTATTTTTGCTTTTAAGTACTATACAACAAAATATTGAAACAACATCAACACGCTAGAGCAACTACTGTTTAAATAAGAATTTAACGCATCACAAGCTTTTATCAGTTCATATAACTGGGGAAAACAGAAAACAAAGAATAATCCATATTTAAACACAATAACCCAAGAAACTAATTAACTAATATAACAACAAATGCAGGTTGCATTACTTAATCAAATCTACATAATAACATTAGCAATGTGCACAATTGGGGCGTTTTAACAGACCATTATAAATGCTTTTACATACCAAAAATCAGTAAAGTTGAAACCTTTCCATCAAAAAAGGACATGAAGAAAAATCAAATTGAAACCTAACCTTGTGGTTCTTGGCTATCAGACTCAGGAGTGACCTTTTCACGAAAATCATCATCAAAAACTCGAGTTTGAGCCACAAACCGCAACCAAACAGTCCCAGCCAACCCACAAATCAAAGGGCTCACCTTAAACTCCCTAACCAGAGCCTCACATTGAAACTCAATCATCAACTGCAACCCCATCACGTACCTCATCCTTGTCTCATCATAGCAGTCCTCATAACTCAGATTGCTCTTTCCAAACGACCCGAAATCCTCTGGATCGGTAGGTCCATAGCCATCACTGAAGGGTCCCACACTGAAATCATAATCCTCCATCTTGATCTTGCTTGGTTTGGGAGTTTCATCATCAACCGTTAGAGCAGACCAGAATTGGGACTGGATAGTGGGTGTGTTGAATTGGGGCTGTAATTGGGATATGGGCTCAACTTTGATGGCAGACTTGTTACGGCGGCAGTGACTGACAGTGTAAATGGCGCCAGCAGTAGCGACGAAGTCCTCGTCGGCGACGCCGGTATCGACAAAGTCTTGGGTCTGAGAGCCACAGTAGGGGCAGTAGCAGAAGCCATCATCAGAGGTGTCTGCACGGCACAACTGGCCACATGTTTGGCAAGTCCAATTGCGCAATTCCGCCATTAGAGACCAAGTTTCGACCTTGGATTGGTTATGGTGACTAGTGAAGAACCAGAGAGGAGTGGAGTGGTGTTTGAGCTTTGATTTTTGGCAGCAAAGTTGTTTGGTTGCTAGAGCTACCTTGTCAGCAGGTTTTGTACTGTAACCAAACAAACCGGAAGAAGAAAAAAAAATAGTATCAATAAATATCTCTCTACTTTAGTTTTGATTTTTTCACATTTACATTTTATATTTTAGAAATTATTTCTAATTTTTGTTTATGGTTTAAATTGATTTCATCCTAAATAAATTTCAAACCTCCACTAAAGAAAGTTATTGAGAGCAATCTTAAACAAAATATAACAAAGAACAACTTATTTAATCCCAAATAATTTTTCATACCTCTAAAAATTTATTTAGGATTGAAATTCAATTTCGACAATAAACGAAGACTGGGGCTGATTTAAAAAAATTTCACAATGCAAAGTTATTTGCAAAATTAGCACTTTAAATAGATATTTTTCAATCAAAGCATAAGTTTCATACTTATTTAGTAATTTGTATTTATTATTTACTTTTTTAAAGTGAAACAATCTATCACTTACAGTTGTTACAATTTTGATAAAATCCCTAGCTCGGATGGTAGAGAACCAAAAACATTGTTTCCCCAAAAAAACCTATAATATTAAACATAAGCTCAATACAAATTGTTGGCATGCATTTAAATTTTTCGCTAAGTAGGAAAAAAGTTTCTAGTTATTTACAGCCTCACAGGTGTAAGACATTAGTGCCAAAAACTTATTCAAACTTTCAATATATCACAGAATTAGCACACACTGATAACTTACAGAAATTTTAACTCAAGTTGGATATTTACTTTCAGTATCTTCTCAGATAGACCATTTATTGCCGAAGCTCCTAATGACAACAAAACAGAGAACACCAAAAATTATAATACAAATAGAAAAAAGTACTTTTTGACATAGATATATTATAATTTTCCTCCCAAACTCAAATTTTAGCTGGCCTTACATGAATTGCATTCGAGTTAGATTGCTGACGGAGGGGGAAGACAGTGCCTGTCAATTAGTTTTGGACCAAACTCCTACACCAAATGGAAGAGTTAAAAAAAGAATTTCTCAACAAGAAACATTAAATTGAACATATCTGATGATCTAGCCACTTAAGTAAACTTAGGTCAGGTTCAATTAGGAATAGATTACATTTTTTAAGAAAAAAAGGCTGCCTAATGTCATTATTATAAAAATATAGCAGCTTTGCTACTCAAACAAATAAAGCCATTGTCATTATTATGCAGCAATATTCTTTCATTATTATAAAAATATAGCAGCTTTGCTACTAAAACAAATAAAGCCAACATCATTATTATGCAGCAATATTCTTTCTCTATGTTGGCTTAGAAATATATACTCTACACAGATTTTGGTTCTCCAAGCAATGCAGTCTTCAGTTAAATAAGCAAAAACTAAATTTCCCTATACAGAACAATCCCTTCAGCTAACCATAAAGCTCCCATGTGCAACAAGATGTTAAAGTAATCAACCCTCCCTCACAGCAGTTTCGACAAAGGAGTATATGCCAATAAGCATCAAAATTAAAACACAAACAGGAAAGAAACAGCCTTGACATGCATATCAATATAGTATATCTTTTGTCCATATTTACTCATCAAATTGTAAAGAAATAAAAAAATCAAATTAGCAAATGTATATATTTAACTATGCAAATGGGTATATATTTCAATGAATTTCATAATCTTACATGCATATACTGGGAAGCGAATATCGTTACCTACATGTTAACTGACTATGAGTTGAGCTCATAGAGATCTAATCAGAGGTAATATGCTCTTAGGTTTAGATTTCAGAGATTAATTTGTATATCAGTTATACATTATTTTTGTATCCAATGAAATCAATAGTGTTCTAACTTAATATGCCAGCCTCTCAAGTACCCGTTACTACAAAACATAAGTTCAAATCAAAAGTGTTCTTAACTTATTAATGTGTTCGCCGCTCAAGTCTCAAGTACCCTTACAAATACTATCAAATCATCGAAGTATATCAATATAATCTCTCTCGTCTATATATTATGTCCTTGTTTTAGGTAGCAAACTATGCAAACCCAAGCTTAAGCAAAAAAAAAAAAAAAAGGAAATCAAGCGTTTCAGCTTGACCTTGATACTGGTTTAAAGATGGCTAGAGGGCCACAATCCTACATAATAATGAAGAATACGTAGAAGAAACTGTCTTCCCTGTTTATTATTAATATTATTATTATTAAAAGCTTTGATTTGGAGATTTTGTTCATGCTTTCTTTTTGACACCAATTCTCAAATCCCCTTCACAGCAGAAAAATTCAAAACAAGACCAAACAACTAGCCAAAAAACCAATTGATCAGGCCACAAATCACCTGTGCAAAAGAATCATACAATTTTCAAAGCAAAAATCAATATGCATCAGACCAAAATTTCAACAATCAAACAAAGAAAAATCAAGTTTCACAAGGGGAAGAGGGAGGGGGAATGTGTGGCTCAGCCAAAACCTAAAGTCCAGTTTTAGGGACTTACTTTCCACCGCCAGAGAGGTGCCGTTCACCACTGGAATAGAGCCGATTTGGGCGAGAAGCTCATACGAGGTGAACTTATTGATTGTGCCGGAGGACAAACACTCACTCCAGTGAGATTGAAGCTCCGTTCATGAAATGCAGAGGAAGCTACAATGGGGAAGACAATGGGGTAAATGTTGGATTTTTTTCTTTTTTGGGAAAATACAATTTTACCCCTCTATTTGTTCTAATTTGTGCTAATACCCCTGGGATTTTTAGGATATCATAAATAAAACCTTGTACTTTTTAAATATATCAAAATATTAGGGCAACCGATAATTTTCGGTTTGAAACTGACCAAACCGAATCGAACCGTCGGTTTGAACACCTGAAACCAAACCAAACTGTGGCAGTCAACAATTCAGCTCGGCTTGGACTGTTGGTTTGAAATGTTCGGTTTGAGGTCAATTTGGGCCAATTTGGTTCAGTTTAAGATCGGTTTGGAATTATAATGGGAGCTTTCTTTTCTGCTGTTTCATAAAAACAGTGATAGGTAAATTCAATGGAAAAGGGTATGGATCATCAATAAGAATGATACATACAATTCGAAACTAAAAAGGTCTGTAGATTATGAGAAAAACTTCAATGTAGCCATTCAAACAACTAAATCAGCATTGTACAAGTTAAAGAAAAAAAATATCAATGTATAAACACTAATCAAAGAAGCCTGCAAGGGGATAAAGCACACACCTCTCTTGTATCTGTCCTCTCAAAAAGAACATCATGCCCCCCACGGTCACAGTAGCAAGATAGTCACCAATTTTACCAAATTCAATAGCTGAGATAATATCAACTGCAGAAGCAAACATTAAAATGCAAATTGAGAAATTCCATCATCCACAAAACAAACTCTGCTAAAAATGTAATTGCATTGAGGAGAGAAAATGGAATAAGAGAGAGTGTACAAGCTAATACTTTGTCTCGATTAAATTTAAAAATTTACAGCTTAAAGCATGAACTATAACTGTTGCCTTGTAAAAAATTAGAAAATAATTACAATTTGGATCTACAGTACATAAATTGAATAAGTAATAAGAACCGATTAAGAAACTAGAATAACCAGACAAGTAACTCGTCCCAACCAAGGTAAAAGCTTTACCAAGCTCAGTTGCACACTGTTATTTTAAATCCAAATAACCAAAAGGCAATCTAACCCTTATATGCACAGCTATTAATCAATTAAACACCCGAACCCACTGTTTTCTCAAATCACAACCAAAACCCACAATCAAATACAAATTACACGACGACCTATAAACCAACACACAAGATAATCAAAAAACCACAATCCAAAACAGATCAAAAGTGCGAAAACGAACCCTAATTACATAGCTTATACAAAATATCAATTGGATCCAAAAAATGATAACTTTTTCAACACCCGAATCCGATAATACCTTCCTGAACTTCTTCGCCGGCCGCCCGCTCCCCAAAGACCTGTGAGAATTTCCATTCCAGCGACTGCGGCGGCCCCGCCGGAGCTGCGACGACGTCATCGCCACCGTTCATTATCCCAACAATAACGAATCAACTGCGCAAACGAACAGTACCTCAAATCTCCCAATCTAGTCACCGCATCGAAGATCGCTTTCTGGGTTTACAAGATCACGATTACCACTTCCAAAAACCCATATCCAATAGATACAAAGATAAATTAATCAAAATCACGATAATGGATGGGTTTTTCCCAATTCAACCATTGGAGCCCAGAAAAAGCACACCCCCGAAAAAATTTCTCTCTCTAAATTTTTTTTTTTCACTCTCTATCTAGAAGGAGAAAATTGGCATTTTCAAACTTTAGGGATTAAAATTACTGAATAAACCGTTCTTAGGATTTGGGGACCCCGAACACACACTTTGCTACTTCTCTCTTCCCCTTCTCTCTCTCTCTCTGTAGTTCTCTCTCAATTATGGGTTTCTATAATTTTCTTTTATATTTTTTTATATTTTTCGGGGTTTGATATCATCACCTAAAAAAGTGATTGTCGGCTTCGTATTAGGAGTTCGATTGGGGGTGAGGTGGAGGGAAAGGTGCGATATGATTGGGCGGTGACAGGGTTGTTAGTGAAAGTCGGTAATACGCAAATAATTGAGGGTGAAAAAGGAGAAACTTTGGGGAAGAATTTTGGGGATTTTGTACCTTTTTTTTAAGGATTGGTTAAAAATGAAGAAAAGTCAAGGAATTGGGGAGAGATTTAGGATATATTTTTATGAAATGACATGCATACCCTTTTAATCTCATCTCCTTTTCTTCAATTTGCGATGTTCGATTTTTTTTTTTTTGGTGTCCTAAACTTGAAAATGAAAGTTTGAAGAGGAAATGTCTTTTTTATTCTTTTTATTTGTTTTATTTTGGAATTTACAGGCATGAAAATTACATTTAGGTACCCTTTAATAACAAAAATATACGTTTGAGATTCTAAATTTTACCGTGGTTGTCTTCAGTGGCGGAGCCAAGAGCAACATAATGGGGGCACAAACAGTCAAGTCTCATTAAATTTTTTTTTTTTTTTTGTTTACAAATTTTATACCTAAATTTTATATTTTTGTACCAAATTTTAAAGTTTTTTACAGGTAGACCCTACAAAAGAAATTTTTGGATTAAAATGATAAAGGAGATATTTTTATTTAATTTTAGCTTCCTTGATACACTTTTTGAGTTTGTCATTGGGCACCAAAAAGTTGAGTGGGGGCATTTCTTGAAAAAAAATTAAATTAAGGGTAA
>WUAT03492408.1:0-15233 GCA_010015005.3 Ulmus americana | reverse complement strand
CAAATTATATAACTTAAACTTTAGAATTTGAATAACTGAACTAAACTGTCTTTGAATTTTCAGAGTTTTTCTCTCATTCCTCTTAGCTCTCTATTAATACGTTCATTCACGGTTAAACATATATGTAGAGAAAACATGTGAAAAAGGATATAAAAGAGAGTAAATCTCAATTAAACCACAAAGGATTCATAACATTGGCATAAGAACTATCCAAATTATGATCACAAACAAAATAGAAATGTTTTTTTTTTAAAGTTTGTTGGCACAAATATTTTATTTATTTATTTAAATGGACACTTAATTCTTTTATAAAGTAAAAAAGATATTTGCGTTAATAGTTTAAAAATAAATAAAATACTTAGACCTTCTAATTTATTTATTTTATTTGATAATTAAATTAAATTCAATTTATCCGTTAAAAATTTAAATTTTTAAAAAATACATATTTTTACAGTATTTGAGCCAATCAATTTTTTTTTTAAAGAAAAAAAAAACACGTAGACAACAAAATGATTCACCTTCTAATTAACCTTTCTTTATTTGATAATTAAATTCAACTCAATTTATTTCTCAGAAATTTAAATTTAAAAAAAATGATTTTTACAAATACTAATTCAAAATTCTTTAGAATTTAATGACTAAAATTGACGTTGAAAAAGCGAGACGATGAAGTGAAAATTAACGAGCACAAAGAATAAAACGGGCAAACGACCTTGCGTTTGTTAGCATTTTAAGATATTTGCGAAATAAAATCACATATTAATTATTTATTACCAAAAAATTAAATAAAAATTCCCAAAATATCTCACCTGCCTTTATATTCGCTTCTCTCTCCGCTCAAATCTCTTCACATTCCCCCACTCTCTCTTTCTCTCTAGCTCTCGTACTTCTCACGCACTCTCTGTCTCTCCTCTCCCCACTCTCCTCTCAGACCCTCCATTTCTCCCTCTAATGGCTACCGACACGCAGAAACCCTACGACGAAACCCCTTCCCTCGAAAACCCTAAGAAAGCGATAGCCCCAGTAGACCTACCCGCCGCCAAGCCCGATGGTGAAGAAGACCTAAAAATCGATGGTTCGGCTGCCGATGTTGTTGCCTCTGCGGAAGATTCCAAGAAGGAAGGAGACGATTCGAAGGCTGATGTGGCTGACTCGGCCGCTGGGAGTGGTGCGAATCCGGTCACCGATATCGAGAAGAAGATGCGCCGGGCCGAGCGGTTTGGGATTTCCGTCCAGCTGACGGAGGAGGAGAAGCGTAATTCGCGAGCTGAAAGGTATGTGCTGTGTTTCTTGTTTGTTTCTGAAATGATTTTTGGGATTTATTGGAATTAAGGGTTTTTAGGGTTTCTGATTTTTCCCATTTTCTGTTCTTGTGCTAAGAATTTGGTGGAAGTGAAAAGAAATTTCATAGTACTTAATTTGACATGTATGCTAGAAAGTAAACATATTTATAACCTAGGTTAAACATGCATAACTGATTATATTCTACTTCAGACGAGTTGTTGAGGTATTTCTGTGCGCAGTAGTTGGAAATGTTTGTCGAACTATGGTTTGTTTGCCTGCTAATGTAAGCTTAATGATATGGAAATTTGCTTCGAGAGAGATCTGAAAGAACTGAAAATGAGCTTAATTTGAATGTGGATGGTAATGTTAGTTTTATTTATATTTGTAATTCAAGAAGAATTGCAGGAGGTAGTGCTGTTATTGTAATAGGACTATGGTTTTGCCTGCAAAGGTATTGTTTATTATTGTGCTATTTGAGTTTTAAATAAGAGCATTTGCTTCTATATACATCTGAATAAGCTTGTTTCAATTTTGATGTAAGTCTTAATTGATTTGGTATCCTGATATGATGATTCCCAATCAATCTTTTTATTATTTTGTATTTTAGGTTGTTACTTATGATGGGCATTATTTTTTTGTGCCTCATTACGGCAGGGCGCTATATTTTTTTTCTTCCCCATTTTTAATTGAATTTCTCAAGCAATGGCTTATTTTATTGTAGGTTTGGAAAAGGCTCTGGTTCTGTCTCTGGTTCTGTCACTGCATCATCTGGATCAGAAGTCTCGAAGAAATCGGAGGAGCTGAAGAGAAAAGCTAGAGCAGAGAGGTTTTCTCTTGTTTCATTCATTAATAACATAATTGCAAGAAAGTGATCAAGTTTTAGTTACTAGGTCTTCTTATTGATGCACATAATTTTTTTGTTGCTACTCAGGTTTGGTATTGCTAGTCCACCAGTGCCATCTGAGATTGAAGCAAAAAAGAAAGCTCGACTAGCCAGATTTGCACCTGCTCCCAAGACGACTGATCCTTTGGAAGATGACAAAAGGAAAGCTAGGGCAATCAGGTTTGAATAGATCTTTGCTTTTTCTTGCAAAAATAATTTATGTAAATGCTTGAAGATTTTATAATGCTAGAGCTGGTGTTTATACATAGATAGGGTTCTTTGTAAAATAACATTTGCTGTTCTCTTACCAGGTTTTCAGGCACCCCAGCAAGTTCTTTGTCTTCAGTGAATGGCAAAACAGATGTTGAGCTGGTTAGATTCTTTTAATTGGATGCTTTTGAGACCTTTTGATTAGGAGTCAATATTGTTTATTGTTGCACTGCTGATTTTTTTCTTTGTTGCATCTCAGAAGACTGCTGCTGCAGGCAATGGTGGAGGAGCTGCTTGATCAGAAATTTCATCCTTAAATAGTAAGACAACTATTAGTTGTACTTTTTGCTAGTTTATGGACCATAATGTGTGTGATTACATTATACTCTTTATGATATTGAATATTTTTGTATACTGTTTTAATCCTTTTATTTTTTGTGTAATTGACAGGCTAGGTTCTAACAGTTGTGATTCCCCCAGAGTTTTTTAGAGTTGTGTCTACTTCCATTATATAGGTTCGCCTGTGCAACATTGCTAGTCCTAGATACCTTTCCGTGAGTCATTCAACAAGATCTTGGCACTGTGAAGGAAACTTTCTCTCAGTTGAAGTTGGCCTGTTCATCATTCATCATTTTCCCCCTGAAACGGTGAAGATAGGGACTACCTGCTTTGTGTTAACATGTCTCTCAACCTACTAAGAAAATTAGGGGATTTGAATTTAACAGCCTAGGAAAAGTTGATGTCTAATTATGGTAGCAATCATTTTGATTACTTTTTGTCTGGAAAGTTCACCTCATTCCTACCCCATTTGCATACTGACATTTTTCGTGGCATATCTTAACTGTGCATGAAGATGCATATTCATGATGCAGTGTTGAATGTAATTGCTAAGCTGGTTTTGCTAGGTGGTCAATGTTTCATCAAAGAATTTTTATCCGTAAGTGCTGATTTGCTTCATTAGGTCTTCTGACTCGCTTTGTCCATTAGAACTGAAAAAGTAGGAAATTTAATTAGGATGAGCATCCTTCTTGCTAACTTAATCTTTTCTTTTTGAGGTTTTCGTTCTTGCATAGCGATAGTCCTAACTTTCGATATTAGGAAGATTATTGAAAGATTAGTGCACTCACATTGAATCCCGACACTCACTAATAGGAAGAGAAAAAAAAAAAAAGGTGTAAAAACCACAAAAAAGAGGAAAACTTTTATGATATTATTAGAAACTTAGATATTGATGTGAGTGGTCTTCTAACATTGTCTGACAGGCTGTTTTTGCGTTATTTAACTTTTTTTTTGCTTCTGCTTTTTACCCCTAATTTGGCGATAACATATTTCTGCCTTTCACAATCATGTCATTTAGTTTGCATTACATTTTGGTGGATGATGGATACATTTGATGCTATATCAAATTGGATCTGTTTGTCCAACACTTACTAGAGGTGAACTTTTCAGAGGATAAGTTTGTTTGAACATCTTACTGTGGCTTGCTTGTTGGTATAAAATCCGAATATGAAATCTTTTCCTGGCTGTTAATTTTAGAATTTCTAATAGTCTTAGTTGGTCATTGGAGACGTGTTAACTCTTGGGTGGTTGCTGATTTTCTTGGGGCCTCAGCGGGCGAGTTGCTTGGCATATTGGAGTAGAATGGTATGTTATGGCTTAAGTTGATTCTGTAATCTTTTTGTATTTTGTATATGAACCTTTCTTCATTACAGAAATTTGAAAGTTTCCATCTTTGTGTGGAAGTTACTTTTGTTTTGTTTAAGCTTGTAATGGAAGAACCAGTTAATGTTAATGGAGGGAATCATTTTGTTTTTATTTGCACTTTTGTTTTGTTTTGTTTAAGCTTGTAATGGAAGAACCAGTTAATGTTAATGGAGGGAATCATTTTGTTTTTATTTGCCCTTTTATTTTCAGAGTTGAGCTCACAGGATTTTATCTGAGTAAATGTCATTGTAGTACCATGTTTATTTATTTTATTTTATTTTTATGTTCAAAATTTCAAATAATTTAACTAATTTTTTTTTTCTAAATGATTTAACTAAATTCTTGAACTTATTTTTGATTTGTACCACAAGTTCTTGAACTCTTCGATGGTTAGCAATTTAAACAAGAAATTTAGTTAAATTATTTGGACGAAGAGATAATTTATGTGTTTTTTGCGTCATAGGTTCTTGAATTCTTCAATGGTTAGCAATTTAAACAAGAAATTTAGTTAAATTATTTGGATGAAAAGAAAATTAATTTGTTTTTTGCCCCATAGGTTTTTGAACTTTTCAACGGTTAGCAATTTGAATTTGAATTTTTAAAAAACTTGAGTTATCCAAAATAAGTTTAAGAATTAGTTAAATTATTTGATCGAAGTAGAAAAAAGATTATATTAAAAAGTGAACTTCAAAAAAAAAAAAAATTAATAATGAGTAACATTAAAAGATTATATTAAAAAGTGAACTTATTTGAGGAATTTTTACCTAATAAAATAATTTATGGAAGGGCAAAGATCACCAACGGTTTTGTTTTTGGGAAGTGGTATCAAAACGGTTCATAGCTTATTTGGGTATATCATTTTGTTTACATCCTCCCTAAATAAAGAGATCAAAAGTGATCATACCTCACCCTAAATAAGGAGCTGAAAGTGATTTATCCCTAAATTTCAAAGTGATTTTTGATAATTGTCAAACAAGAAGATACTAAAATGATGTTTTTTCTTCATCTATTGACAACAATTCATACACTTTCTCAAATTTAAACAATGTGTAAAATACTTATATCTACAAAAGGAGTGAAACACTTATGTTTGCTTCCAAATCCATTAAGCTTGGGCCAAATTGTATTTGGTTGCATGAAAGACTTGGACATGCTAGGAGCTAACAGAGGGAGAAGGGGCTCCTCCTCTAATAGATACCGGAGAACCAAGGAACGAGCTGTCGTTGATCAAATGGTGGTCAAGAAACACAACCACAACTGTGATATCGTCATGAAAATGGCGTCTCACTCCCCGGTCAATCCTTTTCAGGTCGGAGTATCTCAGCTCTCTCTTCTTACATGCTTCTTCAAGCGCGGCTTTAACAAGCCTCCTAGCTATTCCCTGGAAAAACAGAACAACAATCTTTCATGATCTTCTTGGTTTTGGTAACAAGTTAGCTCGGAGAAAAAAATAATGGCATGAAATCTTACATTGCGCGGATAATTGCTGACAATGTCTACGGCTTCTTGGTTTGTTAGATGCTCCCAGAGGCCATCAGAAGCAAAGATGAGAAACTTGTCATCGCGGGTGAGTTTTTGCGCGGTAATAGATGGTTCTGAGCTCAGGATTGGCTTGAAGAAAGGTTCAGCAAGTCTGAATTTAGGTAGTAAAGGCTCTCTGTTAAATTCTCCCCTCTTTAGATATGCGTCGCCTATAGATCTTGATACCTGCAAAAGAGGTAAAGAAAAGTCTTATAAGCAAATGGGACCTTAAATTAGGATTGTGGGATGAATTGGGATTGGATGGTAACTTTAGTCGTATCCCATCCAATCCTCACTTCATCCTGCGATCCAAACTAGACCTTAACGCTACCTGTATGAGGCCTTTAACGCGCCAAACTTTGTGTTTCAACACGACAATCTGCGAATCATAAGGATGCATTGCCTTAAGTTCCTCCCTGACAGATTGGATACTTGCATTGTGCTCCGTGGACAATTGTATAGCTCTAACTTCGCGAATCGCCCTTTCTTCCCTTCCTAGTACCGCCCGTGAATCTCCAACGTTTGCAATGTAGATTGTTCCGTTGCATATAATCCCAACTAAACAACATGTTCCGGCAGAAGCAATCTGTGGTCTGCTATGCCATTTTTTCTCAACCAGAGATAGAAAGCTCTCTTCTGTGGCCAAGAAAGACCTCTTTATCACATGTTCTGATATGCCTTGGTGCTCTGATGCAACTCCTGCATAAAGAACAGATTGATAAGAACATGATCAAACAAGCTAAATACCATTAAGGCTTAACAAACGAAACAATCAATGAGTGTGTTCGTTTCGCGATTTAAAAAATATTTTGGTGACTTGAACAGAGTTAGTATTTTGGTGATTTGAATAATATTGCTGTAACAACCACGAAAAGATCATGTAATAGTAATAGCATTCAACTGACCAAAATACTAATATTATTTCAACCACGAAAAGAACATAGCAATTAAGAAAACATACTCTTAAGATTGGAGAAAAGATTATCATTGACAAATCTAGAAGCCTCTGGTCCTCCATGTCCATCATAAACTCCAATAAAGGTCCCCTGAGGACCCAAACTTGTCGAACTAAGAGGCCCGGATTCAAGTTGGCTTTGATCCTCCAATATAGCATTGGCTTGAATTACAGCCATTGAATAAGCTCCATAAGCATGGTGTCCCAGATCCTTATACCACAACAATCCATCAACTCTACCGCTGGTATCACCACTTCTGCGATGAGATTCATCGCCTTCAACAGACACTTTCCAACATGGTTTAATCATTTTAAGAAGCAATTCTAGAGCATAATGAGAAAAACTCTTACACTCATCATCCAAAAGAGCTTGTCACTGATTGGAGATCAAAAACAAGACTTTTGGACTAAAAAAACAGCAAGATCAGCTTCAGCTTCTGCTTATTCTTGTGTTCCAAGACAACCCCATCTCTTGAAACTTTATAGCCAACAAGCAGAGACACCATTAATATGTACAAAGTAGAGAAAAAGACCAAATGGGTATGGGCAAAATCAAATGAGAAATGACTTATAGGGACCAAAAGGCAATAGTTTTAAATTCTAGTTCAGAGAATATGGAAGCCTGCTGGTTCCTTGTACCTTGAATCTTAGTTGCAAATGTTTTGGACCTTCCATGTGTGTCATCTTCCAGGAACAGGCTTAGCTGTAAAAGCACATACACCCTTTTAAATGGCAGAGTTGGTCCAAGATCAGAGTAATCAAAGGGGAGCAAAGGATAAGAGAAGGGCTTGGAGTTTTTTGCCAGAAGATCTTCAAATTGTTGTCAGATGAGATCCAAGATGGGGAAAAGAAAGAGATTTTAAACTTCAAGCCTCTGACATTGCTGTTTATCTCTCTCTCTCTCTACTTCTTTATTTGTTTTATGTTTATATGGGCTAGAGGGTGTTTGTGAGGCTTTCTAATTTTCATGGCTTAGATTTGAGTTCTCCTCCATTATTAGCAATAACCCACCATTTTTAGGCCATTTCTTTTTCTATTTTGTTTGACTTATGACTTTTGTGTGATAAAACCGTGTTCAAAACCACTTTTTTATGGTCATTTTTGTGACCCTTTTGGTTATACACATCCTTGTCAAGTAATCTATAGTTCTTGTGTTTACAACAGGTTGAAATACACTTATTTAGTCAAATTACAAGAAAAACAGGGGATTTGATTTGATTGGATTGTTAGGGAAAAACTATTTATGTAGAAACAAGCATGGTGTATTGGATGTGATAGATATATTGAAAAGAAATAGCAAAGAGTAGAGTTGGCAATGAGTTGGATTTTTGACACTTCCCACATACACCATGCCCACCCCATTACTCCTTTCTGTTATGAAAACTATGCTTTACTATTTTGGTTTTCACCATTAATCTGTGAAAATGACCTCTCAAACTTGTGGAAATAGGACTAGAGGCCTAAAAAAAAAAAAAATTGTCATTTTATTTTCGAGTTTATCTTCTAATCGATTTTAATATAGAAATCGAAAAAAAAATGTTTCATTTAAAAACTATAGTAGTTTCTACACTGCTAGATCAAAATAGTTCTTTTGTTATTGTTCTTGTTGATTTGAGAAACTTTTCACATGCACAAAAATGTTTATAATGAGGACCAAACTAAGCTCTAGGTACTCCAACTAAGAGATCATGTTCTACAACTTGCATAAGCTATCTTCAAAGAGAAAAAAAAAAGAAAAAGAAAAAAGCCAGAAGCCCCACATGTCCATTAATGGTTGGTTAGACCAAAAGTTATTTATAGGATGGATAATTGCAAGAGCTTGATCTATCTATCTAGGCTCTACTCACAAAATGGTCTTTCTATTTCTCTTACTTTTTCAACAATATAGGAATCACATTATAAGTTATCTCTTTAAGCTATGGTAGGTAGGAGAGGATGGCCAACTCTGTTTGGGGCTTTTATCAAGTTTGGCACTTTTATTGTAGCCTAATGCTTTGCCCCACCAAGAAGTGAATGAAAGTGACCCTTCTCAATCTTTTTTACCATGAAATTTGAAAGGACCCTTTGAACAACCAAATCTGAAAAAGCAAAATCTATCTTGACCCATTTGTGTATTTAGATAAAAGTCTAGGCTAATCTAATGGTAACTCTAAGAGCAATTAGTAGAATACAATAACTTACAAGTTTTCACCGCATATCAAACAAGGCTTATGAGAAAAACCATGGTGTTTGGTTCGTGGAATGGTAATGGAATGGAATAGGAATCGTAATTGGAATGCATTATGTTGTTTGATTGAAAATTGGAATCAATACTATAATGAAGATTATTGTGTTTGGTTGAATTTTGGAATTGAATAAAAAAAATGTTACTTTGACTAAAATGCCCTAATATCTTTAACACAAATTTTCATATATTATATATATTATGAATCTTATTACAACTTTAGGGTACTCAGCTGAATAATCGAATATTTAGACAACTAGATATATAATCATATTTTTAAATATATTTTTATATATATAATAATAATAATAATAATTTTAATATAATCATATTTTCAAATGTATTTATTAATATAATATAATATAAATATGAAATTATAATTTGTATAATTTACATGATAAAGATATTTATTTATTTAAATAATTATATACTAGTTTTTTTTAAGGAATAATTATGGTAAGTTAATATTAAATATTATACAAGGATAATTTAAGGATTTTACATTTAATAGTAGTAATGGAATGACCATTCAATTACTTTACTTTAGTAATCACCGTTTCACAAAAAGACAAAATAAGGATAGTAATGGAATGTATTTCAAACTCAACCAAACAATATAACGACATTTGTGGTGGGCCCAGTCCATTCCCTCCAACCAAACACCACCAAAAATGACTTCTTAAGAGCTTATAGCCTATAATATATTGCAGTGTCTTTATTTAGTTGAACATGAGATGGGCAGCATGTAAATCCAAGCACAGGGGAAGGGAACATGTTTATTGCTTTTGGCAGTTTTTGTTTGCTTGGCCTTATCCCACTTCATGGTTCATGCACCCCACCCCACCCAAAAAAAAGGTGTAGTTAAAAGCATGTTTTAGATTTTGTGGGAAATTTAGAGTTGAACCAATTATGTTCTGCTTAATTGTGATTTTGAATTGCATGAAGTTTTGCTAACCAAGCCTAATAGTCAAATCATACATGTGCAAGTCACAAGAACCAAGTGACCCAGTTAACAAAAAAAAAAAAAAAAGAAACCTTGTGACCCAGTTCAACCAAACTCTTCAAATTCAATTTTCTTGAAGCTATAAACACAGATGGGGAAAAGTTTGGTCCAAACCAAAGGCATCAAATGGGCAACAAATCCTCCTACTTCACATGTTCTCTGTGAGATTATTTCTAACACCATCAAAAACAAGTTTAATCCAAAAATATATAATTTCCATCCATATACCATGATTACAATAGAATATGTCTCACACAATGTGTTAGAATAGAATAGTGACATCTAAAAAGTAAATGAAAAAAATTAGGCTATATCCAAATCTTAGTCTAAGTTGGGCCAACTCTAACCATTCTTCTAATCTCCATTGAGCTTTGAATCTTTTCTTTAATATGCCTAAGAGTATCAAGAACTTCAGCCACACTTTCATCAACTGGCTTCACCTCTCTGGTCTTTGAAGCCACAGGTAAAGTCACTGGAACTAATGCAAGTGAGTCATCCACATAATTATCAAAATCAGTCTCATTTTGTGTTGCTGAAGATCTCAAATCTGCAGAGCTGAAAGAGATCACCAAAATGGATTTTTAATTAGCATAGAAAAATCCCACATGGAAAAACTACATCAAGTTTGAGTAGACACATCAGAGACTTGTTACCTACCTATAATCCTCACTCTTTGAATCTTCAGATTTCCCAATTGGGTTCTCACAAAACTTCTCAGGAAGTGGAGATTTTGGACTTTCTACATTGGATGAAGTTTCATGACTTTGCTTAGATTTGGGAGTTTCTGAAAAATTTGGACTTGATTCTTCTGAGATTAGTGAACCTCCATTCTCTTTTTGGTCATTTTGGCTTGAAGTGCTCACCGATGTGGATGAACTACAAGAAGCTTCACACTTTTCTGAGGAACTCGATTGTTCTGATTCCACTGAAAGATTCAAAGATTCAAGCTTTTTCTTCAGAAATTTAAGCTTCTTTTGGGCCTTATTCCTCAATTTGATCTCTTTTTTTAGAATGTTCTCTAGCTCTATCAACTGTTACCCATCAAACAATACAAAAAGCAAATTATAATTGGTTTTCCCTGGGATGAGAAAAACTTTTTATGTGGAAAAGAAATAACAAAGAACTAGAATGACAAGCAATCATACAACAGAAGACAAAAACCCAGAATATATTAACAATCCTTTTGACATAAATGATTGAGTTGTCCAGAATATTTTTGTTTCCAATTCAAGAGTTTGTTATATCTCACTTTGGATTCTTTAGGTGTGTGTGCACAGCCACTAACAACTTGATCCGTGCAACTCGGATCAGTTTATGTAGACTAATGAAGTATGATAGATCTCTATATGAATGTGTTTTGAACTCCATAGGCCTGCTTTTCAAATCAACTCTCCACTAATGTAGACAAATGCATTACCGAGGATCAAAAGGTCTTTATAAAGCTTGTAACGTTAGGCCTAGGTGATGGTTAAATGAAAAAAGGGAAGGAATTAACAAATTAAGAGAACTTAAATGAAGCACAATATGGAACATAGAGCAGTGGATTTCTTCTTGGTGTAGTAGCCAGCCACTTTCTTCTTCTTCATAAGCATGTTTTTCATACTTCTCTCCACTAATGTAGACAACCAACACCACCTAAGATCAAAAGGTCTTTCGTAAACTTGTAATGTTTGGCTAGGGTAGTGGGTTTAATCAAAAAAAGGATAAGAAATTTCAAAGCTAAAGAATCATTTTTTTTTAAAACACGATCACTTATTAAGAGAGTATTCCAATAGTATCAACCACAAGTGTCTTTCTTTTGAGAACTTTCTTCTTTCAATTTTTTTTTCTTCATACAAGACACCTTTTTATTTGAATCTTTTTCATAAATTTCTCTTTTTTTTCTATTTTTTATTCTTTCTTCTTCTTTTTTTTTTTTTTTTACACAATAACAACTATTCCCCATACTTTTCATGCTTTTTTTTTTTTTTTCTTTGAGCATTCATCGCAAACTTAAACATATTTTTTTTACTTCTAATCTCTCAACAAGTAAATCGTTCATTAAAGATTCTTTAGAAGGGTAATGATAAGTATTTAAGCTTAAAAGGGCAAGGAAATATTGTGGTTTCAATGAAAAAAAGGGTTAGTGTTTAAAGGGCTCAATGGGGTGACTAGAGAGAAACAACAATATGAGGGTCGGCTTGAAAGGCTCAATCGGTCCAAAATGGCCTCAATCCTCTCCTAAGTGGTGTATTGCCTAGGATTTCGCCTCGAGAAGTAATCAAACCTTTCTTCTTTTTTTCTTTTCTTTGGGTGATAGACAGCCACTTTTTTTATTATTATTCTTATTGTTAATCGAAGCTCATTGTTTACATACACACTTTGATCTTTCTTTTTAAATTTTGTGCAACAATCATTCTCTTAGAAAGGGTAGGAATGAGTGTTTAGGTTATAAGGGTTAGGACAATATGGTTAAATCAAAGAAAAGGCTAATGTGAAAGGCTCAAAGGGGTGAACTAAGGATAGAATGACAAAAGGTAGGTTAGAAAGGTCCAATCGATCCAAATATGGCCTAAATCATCTCCCTAGTAATACACCATCTAGGATTTCGCCTCGAGAGATAATCAAACAGGTTCTAGAGTTCGATAAGATCTTAGAATTATTTTATCCACATAAACCTTCTCTAAGTAAGCAAAAACATCCAAGTGATCATGGCATGGTGCTAAAAGTGTTGAAAAAAATCATAAACTAGATGCAACTAACACAAGAATTAAGCACAGACAAAACACAATATTAAAAATAAAGAAAACTAGTAACATAAAAGAGAGGGAAAATGTAAACATAAATTTTTGGACTTAATTTATACATTTTTGACATGCAAATTCTTTCAATAACTAAATCAATTTCGCTCTTCAATTTTTTCCATCCACACTTGTTAACATGCATAATTGTCAAATTGATATTGCGTTACTCTAAATTCTAAAACAAAAGATAATATAAACACTAAAATAAGAAAGTCATCATTTCCCATTTTTACAAACAATTGAAAATGCACAAAGTATAAAGTAATGAAGACCGGAGAGAGTACACCTTGTGATCAAGACGCCGAAGAAGACCCTCTACTGGAGGATTGTAGCTAGCAAGTCCTGATTGACTTGGGCTGCAAGAGAATCCAACTAAGATTTTCATTTCTGGACAAGCACACAAGATATCTAAAATTTGAACCAAAGTGATCCAAGACATATTTAGAAGATAAACAATATTATAATTTATATTCCCTTTTAATGCAGCTAGAATACTATGCATTCCATATTTGATATGTTTTTTTAATCCATACCGAGGAAGAAAAAGTAAGGCTAAGATACAATTGGACTCATGAAAATAGCAAGATCAAAATGTGAGGAAGGAGAATTCCAATATGCAGAAGTTTGGACAAGAATATAATGCACTTTTTGTTGTGACCTGGAAATAACAGTATAACTCTACAATAATTCATAAGAAAATCTAAATATTACTAGCATCCTATATTTTTGCATTAGTATGCATCCATTATCATGATCATTCTGCTACTTACAGAGTTTGTAAAAGAATATCAGTTAGATCTATAAACAATATAAATTAAAAAAACAAATTTATAACTCAATCCTAAATAGAAATCTTAAACAAAATATATGTGATCTTCAAGTGGATAGCCAAAAGTTGTCTAAAAATACAAATATAAAAACAGAGTTTGCAAATATATAGAAATCTTGGACAAAAAGGAAAGCTAAAACTCAATCCCGAATAGAAATCTTAAACAGAAAACCAAGAAGAAGTTGATGGAGAAACGAAAAGCTCTAATTGGACCCCAGATTTCGCTAAACTAAGAAAGAAGAAGAAGAAGAGAGAGAGTTGGGAACCTTAGAAGAAGTGAACCGAGAAGAGAGCAACAAGAACAACCACCAATGGCTTCCGCTTATTCCTCTTCTTCTGCCGCATCTCTCTCTCTCTCTCTCTAAAAAACTTGTTCGAGGGCCTCTCTCTCTATATCTAAAGAAAGAAATAGTGTAGTTGCTGAAGCGGTCGGCTATTTGATTTTGGCACACTTATTCTTCTTGATGTTCTTGTTGTGGCTTTGCTTTGCTCAGTTTCTTCCCAACTCGAACATATAATAGAGATATAGAGAGAGAGAACGGAGCGAAATATAGGGAGAGAAAACAATAACTTTTTGGATTTTCAGAATTTTGAAATTGTGATGGATGTGTACCAGTTGATATCGACTGCACTGCACCCCCAAACGTGTAGATGATGTGAACTCTCGGGATGAAAGCAAATCGTGGGTCTATGTCGTACGGGTACTAAGCCGGTTCGTAAATATTTACCTGCTTAACTTGTTGATTTTAACCCGATTTAAATATTCTTAAAATCTCAAGGCTTTAGTGCCTACCATATTTTAGAGAGATACTAACCACCAAGTAATTATCAAGAAATAGGCTCTTCGGAAAAATCACAAACTTTGGACTTGTTCTTTACAAATAGAAAACTCGAGACTTTTTTGGAAGGATTGAGTAAATGATTTGGTTTTATTTTTCTATAGTTATGATGCCTTTCTATTAATTGAAGAAAAAAAAATTCTAATTTAAGAGAAATATAAGCCACAAAGGAGCTTGTAATTATTTCTTCCAAAATAAATATTTGAGAAATTTGACGAAACGATAATTTTATCTCATAGAATCTTGTTATCATATTCATATTTTATTTAATTATTTATTTTAGTTATTTCTTTAATTGTTAAGAATATGCATTCATTATTATGTCCAGAAATACTACTCCATTCTAGATGTATAGTTGTAATGAATAACTGAAAGGACTGTAAGAAAAAAAATTGAGCTGCAAATAAATAATAAAAATAAGAAGTTAAGAACTTTAAAATAGAAGAAATGTAAAAAACAATATCAAACTTATGCATACATTGACAACAATTTTAAGAATTTTAAAAACTAAAAAAACATGAAAGACATGTTTCATATGATTGAATAATTTTTGCAAATGAAATCACCAATACCATGCTAGCAGATGCAATTAAATGCATAAAATACAAAGAACACAAATACAACTCAAACAAACAAAATAAGTTTGCCAATCAAAGAAATATTCAATTGGATTCAGACCTGCTAAAATGCATATGCCAACTCAAACAAATACTAGGGTAGTTTTTTTTTTGGGAAATTTACTGAAGTAACACAACCCAAAAATTTTTTTGAGGAATGACCTTCAAATTATTTTTGATTTATTTTTATTGGCATTTTCTTAAAAATCCCTACAAGCCCACATTAGGGGTAAACAAACAAAAAATTAAACAAAACAAAACGAAATTAAAACAAGTCAACTCAAAATTTAAACCACTGGGTCCATTTTCCTTCTTCTTCCCTCGTCTCTTCTTCTTCTTCCCAACCGTCACTGTTCATCATCTTCACTCACCGAAATACCC
>WUAT03492297.1:0-15255 GCA_010015005.3 Ulmus americana | reverse complement strand
CAAATGGTCAAAAAAATTAAACAGGGGGCAATGTGCCAAATCGGGCTAAGTTCAGGGGGCAATGGTGCCATTTACCCAAAAGATTATTATTTGTAGAACTTGGTGTCCAAGTTTGGGTAGTTTGGCAGGTTTCAAGTTTTAGGGTAATTAATAGGCCTAGGTGACATAAAACAATCATATTATCTTTAATTAGTTTATGACTTGTTTGTGATAGTTTAGTCTCTACATACAAGAATGAAGAACAATTTAGTGTTTTTTATTTTTTACTCTTATTTATTTATTGTATCTGGAGTTATCTGACCGTTTAGTTTCTTAGTTAGTAATTATTTCAGAGTTAAATGTATTTTAATTTTTAGTTATATTTGGAGTTACATGACTCTTAGTTTCTTATATTTAGTTAGTAATTATTTCAGAGTTAAAAGTCTTTTAATTTGTATTTAAATATTTCTTTTAGGTTATATGTTAATTTAGTTACTCGTAATTAAATTAAAGTTTTGTTCTGTCTCTATAAATAGAGACGCCATTAGTATTGTAAGGGAGTGAGTTTGATTTTTTTATTTATTTTAAAAATGCTTTGTTTCAAGATTTTCTCATTCCCAATTATCTGGGATTCTTTGTGAATAGACATATTAGAATCGTTTGTTCAAAAGGGTAAAAAAACGAATCTAATGTGTTCATTCACATAGAATCTCACATAATTGGGAACGAGCAAATCTTGAAACAAAGCCTTTTTTTTTTAAATAAATCAAAATCAAAATCAAACACATTCCATTTCAATGCTAATGGCATCTCTATTTATAGAGACAAAAAAAAACTTCGAGCATCTAAATTAACATATAACCTAAAAGAAATATTTAACTACAAATTAAAAGACTTTTAACACTTAAATAATTACTTAATAAGTATATGAAACTAAAAGTCATGTAACTCCCTAGTAAAAAAAAAGAGTCACGTAACTGCAACTATAACTAAAATTTAAAAGACATTTAACTCTTAAATAATTACTAAAACTAAATATAAGAAACTAATCGGTAATGTAACTCCAAATAAAAATAAATGAAAGGCCACCAGCTTGAATTCTTCATCTATGATTTAGGGTTCTGAATCGTCCTAGGCCGGATACAAACCCACCAATTATTCAATATGTTCGATCTAATCCAATTACACCACAATGTCATTATTAGCTAGAGTTGTCGGTCTAGCAATATGAACAACAAGTTTTGAAGTTAGATTTGTATCTAACTTTGGACTTGTTGAATACTGAAACTCCTATTCATTGACCACGCAAACAAGGAGGAAGTCAGCCCAGCGTAATAGATAGCTTGAGGCCAGATAATAATTTTCTATGAAAGTTACTTGCAAAGTCTGTTGGCTCAAATAGTTGCTTAAGGAATATAGTCCAACTCGTTTAGCAAATAGAACAATCTACATCTGGTTCTTCATTCACCAATCTTAACCTCAACAAGGCTGCAGAGCTCGACATGGAAGCGGAGCTCGGTGAGGCTACCAAGCTCAGCATGGAAGCAGAGCTCAACGAGATTGTAGAGATCAACATGGAAGCCGAACTTGGCAAGATTGCAGAGCTCGTCAAGGATGTAGAGCTCGACAAGTCTATTGTTGCAAAAAATAGCAAGTGTACTAATCACTCAAGTAATAAAGTGAAAGTAAGATTATTGTTCCCATGAGGACAATTCACCTATTAGCTATTGAAATTATTCTAGATCTAAATTATTTGAAAATAAGAAAGATGATGGTTTATGAATAAAATTAAAAGAAGAAATTAACAAAAAGAAAAAATCGAAACACAAGAGCAAGGATGAATTCACCAATTGAAAAAAATACTAAGGCATCTGACTCACCTAATCAATCCAAATCGAATCCCAGACTATGTTACTAATCATTTATCATCCATGTTGACGGTAAAATGTTCTAACCTATTCAAGACCCTTTCTCAAGTATAATTGAAATTACTCACAAACGATAACCAACGATATTTCTATGTGATTTAAAAGCATATGAGCACATTAAGTTCTATAATATTTCAAATAAGACAACTGTATAAATCACGTTGGCACATCTCTTTCCTTTTTTCAATTCCTGGCATACATCATAAGAAGCAAATATACATACATCATCTCTTACACAAAAATCATTCAAATAGTGATTAGTCATTCTAAAGCATTAAGAACAATAATACTCAATTATGTATTGATAAGATCATAATAACATAAACTATGAAATCAAGAATGTCATGGAGAGGATACATCGTAGCCTTAGCAATACAAATCAGTTCATAATGAATTTATTAAAAACAGAAAGTTTAATAGAATTCATGATGTGCAAAAACAACAAGAGAAAAGAAAGAAATAAAAGAGAGAACTAGCTAGATTTGTCAACCTCTCATCTGATCTCCTTCAATCTTCTTTGCTCTAAGCTTTCTTCCTCTACTTCCTAGTTTGTTCTCTTCTATCCTCCCTTGTGTGGACAAAAAGGCATAATATATATAGTCCAAGCATTTAATCCTCCTCCTTTATTTCCGTAGAATTTTGCACTCAAAATGACAATTTTTGATCACTAATTTGTTGCGTGATTTTTAATGCAATTTACTTCTTTGAAACATCTTTCTAAAATAAAGAGAGGTGTTATTGGAAATTCTGGATGGCAGTTTCTCATTTATTGTCAATTTATTTTACATTCAATCACCTTATTATTTCTTCTTCAAGGTGAATTTTCACATTCAATTAGCTTCTAAATGGGCTTTATTTCCAAACTAGGCCTGCACACGGGCTAGTGCGGGCGTTTTTGGGCTCAAACCATGACTCAAACCATTACTCTCGATTTTATAATACAATGGGCCGAAATGACCATTTAATTACATGTTGGCCCTACGGTTTTGGGCCTGTTTGGTCGGCCTCGGTTTGGGCCGATGGGCTTTGGCCTATTAAATTTTGGATCTTTTTGTAAGTTAAAACATTTAAAAATTTGAAGCCCAAATTGATTTAAGCCTACTTATATATGTAATTATGTATTAGTTGGGCCTATAAATATTACACTTCAAACAATATACATAAAAATAGAATCTAAGTGTAGAAAAAGATAATAACATAATAATCATCTAAATATCACATTCATCCAAACTAAAAAGTGCAGAAATTAAAACTAAATATAACTAATTAATCACCTATTAGTATTACAATCATCCAATAATCAAAATAACGAGTAGAAAAAAAATTGAAAATAACAAAATAAATTCTCATTCAATCATATTATCACACCAGCCTCTTGAGACCTTAAACTTTCCATCATCTGAAGAAAAATTTGCAAAAATAAAGATCAGATTATAGAATAACTGCACCAAAAGAAGCAATATTAAACCCAATCACACAATTGATATGCACAAGTAACTAATAAAATTCTAATTTTTAAGATGGGGAAACTTTTTTAGTTAAGGGTTCGATGGGTTGGACAGGTTTGGGATATGATTTGGGATCATGGGTGAGGTAATTTTTCTATGTTAAAGACCCTATAATGATAGTGAAGACAAGACAGAGAAAGTTCAACATGTTAAAGCTAATTATAATCAAAGATTCAAAACTCAAAAACAAAAAACAAGCAAAACCCTTGATGAAAACCATAGATCTAAAAAAACACACAATCAAAACCAAAAATAAAAAAACTAGTTAATAAACAACTAGATTAAAACCCTAAATCGCAAAAACACAAAATCAAAGCCAATTCAAAATACTAACCCAGATTAAAACCCTAAATCGAAATGTAACTCAACAAATCTCTCGCACACAACTTGACAAGCAGCCCGCGAGCACACCTAGGAAGCTCGGTAGGAGTCCAAGCTAGGTGCCACTTAAGTGCCTTGGCAGCTCGGTAGGCGCTTGAGCTGGGTGCCGTGTGAGTTCCTTGGCATCTAGGTAGGTGCCCAAGCTGGGTGCCACGAGCACCTTTTGGCAGCTTAGCAAATGCCTAAGTTGGGTGCCATGTGAAGGCCTTGGCAGCTTGGTAGGCACCCGAGCTGGGTGCCACAAGTGCCTGTGATGGCCTTAGCAGCTTGGCAGGCGCCCGAGCTGGGTGCAACGAGTGCCTAGGTAGCTCAGCAGGTGATTGAGCTGGGTGCCATGAGCGTGTTAGGAGATCGATAAGGGCCCAGCTAGGTGCCACGCGAGTGCCGGGTTCCGCAAGCACGCACAGGCTACTTTGTTGGTCCTCGTTCTCGACGATGCGTCGGTTCTCTCAAACCTTTTGCAGTTTCTTCCGAACTTGGCTCGTGGACAATCTCCACAGTGTGGAATTTGTGTCTCAACACTTGCGAGTACTAAGGCTTGGCATGGATGACCTCGTCATCACTTTGCTATTTAACAACTTAGCTTGAGAGGCGTAACACCTCAGTGTTCACTAAGTATGGAAAGGAGAACTGAGAATCACTCTAGTTCGACATGAGGATGGATTTCAGTGTCATCGCGACGCCTCACTTGACTTGGGATGCTTTCCACAGTAAAGGAATTTTGAACATTGGACGGCTTTGCGACGGACTCGGACAATCAGTCGCCATCGCAATTGAAACTCTAAAGCACCATCTTGGCAAGAAAATTTACCAACTCAATGCTAACTTACTCCATGTATCAACATCGCGTGGTGACGTGGATGCCACCTTAGCGATGGTAAAAATCCTCATAACAACAATAATATTATATATGTAGATATAGTACATGTCAAAGATTAGTAAAAAAGTACACCAGAAAATCATAATTTTTTCAAACATAGTCCCTAATGGAAGAACTATATCCAGTTTGATCATCATAATACTTGGATCAAAGCAAATCACCTCCATATTTGGAAGAGCCCTTAATTGCTAGAAGCATTTTGGACTTAAGATCATCAAATCTCGACTAGTTGTTACCTCTCTGGCAAAGAAATCTTTGATATAATTATTTGTGGTAAGCGTTCACCCATTTTCCTGCTCAGTGCAAACACAACAAAATTACATAACTGGTTAAACATACAAAAGAGTAAAAAGAGTACAATCCCTTTGGAAATAAAAAAGAGGGGAAAATAATAGCTACCTCGATATATATTGAGAGATTAAATTGAAAAATAAGATACAATATAACGAGAAATAATGCTAACCTTGTAGTTGAAAGAAGACCTTAGGTTATGTGAATATATGATGAATTTAAGTTTGGATAACTCTTTTTATTTATTTTTACTGTAACTTTATTTATTTATTAAGATTGTATTATGTATTTATCTACATAAAAATATATGATTTTATCAGGTCAAATATAAATTTATATACATGAGATTTGAGATTTGGATAAATTTAATTACTGAAGCAGCCTAAACCAGATGACACCGTAATCTTAGGAAGAAATACATTACTCTCGAGAATCTAGGTTATGATGTGGGGTAGAAGAAAGTCAAAATATATCAAGATAGATATGTATAACTTCCAAACTTAAAATACAATTCGTTTATAAAAGTAAGGTAAAAAAAATACAAATAAGGTGGGTGTGTTTGGATATCCTTATAATTTTATTTTTTTTATTTTTATAAGGGATATCGCATAAACTTTTTTTATTTATTTTTTTATTTTAAATTGAGATAAGTCATTTGGTATATCGGATAAAAAAGAATAAAATAAAGGTTTTTTTTTTTTTTTTTCGTGCAAATACCCTTTATATATGTGTACTTTTACGTGTTCCCTTCCAAAGTCAAAAATTGACTCAAATATCTTCTAAATAAAAAATAAAAAATAAATAAATTTAAAGGATATTCATGTCAATTTTCGATTTTGAAAAGCAACACGTTAAAGTGTGAAAACATTGAGAGTCTTTGCAACAAAAAGCCTAAAATAAATGATAAAGATTTATTGGTTGTTACTAATCAAAAATCATTTTCTAAGTAATTTTTTTATTAAAAATGAAAATAGTAGATTTCATTCTAGAATGTTGTCTAGTGCTAATGATTCCTTAATGTTAGACTGGAATCTAGAGTACGGAGAATTCAAACTTTTTTAGCATTTTTTATTATCTAAAGAACAAATGCTAAAAAAAGACAATTAATAGAAAGAAGAAGATAGAAGAGAAGAAAGTTTTCAAACTTCATAATTGAAATAACAAAATATAGTATCATCCCAAATAATAAAAATGAAAATCCCAAATTACTCAACCCAAAACTAGAATCTCAAACATAAAAAACATAAATTTTAAACAACTTAACATAACTATCCACACCATCACAATACTATAAAATTTATCGAAGCAGGAATTATTTTTCGAAGCATTCTCAATGCTGTTTTCTTTCTGATTTGTAGTTTTTGAAAACTTTCAAGCTCCCACTCACCATCTCCCTTGTATGACCAATATTTGCGGTCGAGTTTTATCTTCTCAAGAATCACGGTATGGTTTAATAGATACTCGATAGCCTCCACTTCCTCAAACACACCATGGAAACTATATATCTCCACTTCCTTGAGATTTGCATGCCGATAAGAGTCACTAGATATCTTTTCTCGTTTCTTTTTTATTATCCCAAAATCTTTCTTCAGATACATCAAATCGTATGCAACTGTTTGAATAAGCTAGAAACAAAAATAAATGGTATGTTAGGATTAAAAATGTTGGAGACATAAGGCACATAAATATCTCTTCTATTCGTGTTTCTTTTTCTTCTTCTTAATTTATTGCCTTTCAAATAGACACAATATATATAATATGTAAAAAGATACTTTACATGCAATTCAAGTTTTTGTAAAAGTGGGGATGCCTTCAACAATGAGATAGTAGGTTCCAAGAGGGAAGTTCCCAGTTCTCTGTACACTGTTTTGAGAATCAAGTGCTTGAGATTAACAAACGTTGGACGATTCCATATAGTTTGTTCCTGAAAAACACAAGCAGGAAGGTTGATTAAAAAAAAAGTATAAAAACTTGGCAAAAATTTGCTCTTTTGGAACTTACATCCAAAGAAGATGTGAACAATAACATGGTCTCAACTCGAGGAAAATCTTCTACAAACTTTTTAGCTCCATGGAACCACTCATTTGCATTTGTAGTAGAAAATGCACTACAGCAAACCCTTTTAACAGGTGCAGCATCATTGAGCAAAATTTCAACTGACTCCCAACAAAAAAATTCCAAGGACATGAGATGTTCTGCATCAAGAATATCAGCAGTTTGTAGATTATCACAATGTGATATATTCAATTGCTTCAGCTTAAGAGATGAGCTTGATCCATTGGTGAACTTCAAAGACTTTGAACACGAACACTTGGTCATGCTTAACCATTCCAGGGATAAGCAATTGGATAAGATGTTGGTGAGGCTTGCTTGAGTCAAAGGAACACATTTTAGTGTCAAAGATATGAGGGAGCTAAAATGGTTAAATTTAGGAGGGAGATCTAACTTAAAAAAGCTCAAAGTTAAGTGCTTTAACGCCAATCCCTTGTCTTGATCATTAAATAGCCAATAAGGAAAAACAAACAGCTTCTCAGGATAATCATTCTCTTCCCAACAGGGATCACTGGATAAGTTTATATCAAGCTTCTCAACATTCTTATTTGCAGCAAACTCAATCCATTCATCAATGAATTGACTGTAATTTTCGCGAGGCCTCAAATTACGTTGCACCCCGAAGGACTCTATAGTTGCACCACCATGGAGTACTGCTAAATTTAGATTAACAAATCTCAGAAAAAGGATCGTCATCAAACTCCTCTCCGGTCATATTTTTCACATCGAAACAGAGTCTTTTTACTGGTGTTGTTCTCCACAAGTGTTTCCATCTTTTCGAGAGAATACTAGTACACACTGTTTCTCTTATACTCAAACTTGATAGAATAGAAAAAAGAATATCATCCGGCAATTTACTGATCAAATCTGATGATGGAGTGTTATCATTCTGTAAACATTTCAAACAAAGAGATCATAAGTATCATAACAAAGTTAAAGATATCGGTTGATCTTACTAAAGCTTAGAGTACATATAACTCACCTTATCCAGAGATCTTTCTCTTGATTTGTCGATAGTGTCCCAACACAAGCGCTCCTGACTAATTTTGTTCATCTGAAATTGACATATATAGGTTTTAATAAGTATATAATATAAAGATGAACAAGTTAGCGAGCAAAAAGATTTAAATCTCCACTTGAATTATTTGGTTACCTCTGGCAAAAAAAACCTTGATGTGATTCTTCTCCGTTGACCCATTTTCCTGCTAAATACATACACAATAAAAACAAATTTTATAAGTAAATTGTTTTACTCCCAAGTGAACAAAATTTGGAGTCCATAAATTAAGTTCGCAGTTGAGATTAAGTCAAAAAAAAAAATCTAAAATTTCTATGAACTTCTGTAGTTCAATGAGAACCCTTAGGTTATGAATTGTTAGAATATGTCGATATTTATATATACAATTACGTTGTGTTTGGGATTGCTTTTAGCGACCCTAAACTCAAACTTTTAAAAGATTAGGATGAATATGATTTTCGAAAAGAATATTTCCCCTTTAGAAAAGATTTTGTTTAATTCAAAAGGAAAATATTCTTTATTAATTAATAAAAATATTATATCTTTCCCATGTTAAATTTACAGCTAATTTATACCTTTAATAGGGAAACTGCTACAAAAACAATATACACAGAATAAGTTTTGTTACAATAGAAATTACTCGTAATACATTGTAACAAAATTTTGAAATAGCTAGATTTGTTGGGCTAAAGTACAAATAAAAAATAAAAAAACAGTTGTTACTAGCCAATCAACATGGTCCATGTTCAGAACCAAATCATCCTAAAAACAAAGGACAATAAGCAAAAGATTATCTTATAAAATATAGCTTAACATGGACTGGGAGAAAAGATAAAACAAAACTTAATAGGGAGAAATGTGAGGATTTTGGATAGCCAAAGTATAAAACATGAACCAATTAACGGAAAAAAGCACTCACCAATTACCAAAAACAAGCAGTGAAGTTTTTATTTTTTATTTTTTTGGAGACTGATGCAGCAAGAAACTTGAAGAGTGGAAGAAATTACACAGAGTTTGAACTAAAGGATAACAAATGAATCTAACATATTTATTCACAAAAAATCTCAAATAATTGGGGTCCAGAAAATCTAGAGACAAAGGCATATTTTTTTTTTTTTTTTTCATATAACCTAAGTACAAATTAAAATACTATTAAATCTTAACAGTTACATGTAACTCCTCTAAAAAATAAAAAATAAAGTCATGTAACTATCGGTCAAAAATAGAGTCATGTAACTCCCCAGTCAAAAAAACAAAATTATGAACTAAGTATAAGAAACTAAACAGTTATGTAACTCCAAATAAAAATAAATAAGAGAAAATAAATAAAAACACAATTGTTCTCGATTCTTGTGTGTAGAGACTTTGATACCCCCAAACAAGTCATAAACTAGAGAGATTTTGAATGTTTTATGCCACATTGGCCTATTAAGTACCCTAAAATTTGAAGCTGAAGTTACCCAAACTTGGGCACCAAGTTTTATAAACAAGAACATTACAAAATGATAATTTATTTCTATTCTCTCATTAAGATTAGACTAATTGGCGTAAATACCCCTTGAATTATACGTGAATTTACAAGTTGCCTCCTAATTTTTTTTTTTTTGGAACTAAACCCCTCAAACTCTCAGTTTTTGGCAAATATAAAATAAACTTGGACGGATTTTCCCTCAAAAATTATTATTATTATTATTATTTTTATTTTTATTTTTATTTTAGCTAAAGATTAGCAAAATTTTGGAAAAGGTGGTTAGAGATGCTCTTACAGAAATAATTGTACTTTTATTATGGATTTTAAAGAACGCGTATTTGAAGTTTTAACAAAACAAAGAAGGTTTAAGAGAGAAGGGAGAGCTTTTCTAGAGAGAGAGAGAGTTTTAGGTGGTTAAGGAGAGTAAATGTGTTATAAATTGCATTAAATGCATCCCACTACTTATAGGCAAAATGAGGTTACAATATAATAATATTACATATAAAAAATATCTATAGATATCTACACAAATATCCAAGAGGACCTCTGGCATGGGCTCATCCATAAAATGTTGGATTCTGTCGAGTAAAGGAGGTTGTCTGGAAAGAGTCTCCTGAACACGCTGTCTAGACATAACTAACCCATTTTTTATTACACTAGTATTGTCTTCTAATTAAGTCTATTTAATTAGCTAAAGCTCTTTATTTAATTGTATGTGAAATCATGACCTTATATCTCCTTATTTAATTCTGATAAATATATTTAAGGGTTGTTTGGCTAAATCACCAACCAGTATTTAAAAAAAAAAGTTATGGTTGTTTGTTTCGCGATTTGCCGAAAGACTCCCCTTCTTACAACACTAATTTTACATGGGTGAGTCCCACTCTCCACCACATTTTTAATAAAATATTATCTTTTCCCACCACCTTTTTAATAAAACATTTTTTTTATATTCTATTATTATTAAATTTTGTGGACCCCACCATTTTTTACAAAAAAAAAAAAAAACCCTCTATTTAGAATACTCTCAACCAAACAAAATATTGTTTAGAATTTCCTGCTTATACCTTATTTAGAATGCTGCAGAATTGCTAACCAAACAACCACTAAGATATTTTTTTTAAATTACTCATAGTACATTGTAACAAAATTTTGAAATAGCTAGATTTGTTGGGCTAAAGTACAAATGATGAAGAAAAAAAAAACAGTGGTTATTAGCCAATCAACATGGTCCATGTTCAGAACCAAATCATCATAATAAAAACAAGAACAACAAGCAAAATATTATCTTATAAAACAAAGCTTGACATGGACTGGGGAGAAATAATCTCTTAAGATAAAACAAAACTTAATAGGGAGAGAGATGTGATGATTTTGGATAGCCAAAGTATAAAACATGAACCAATTAACGGGAAAAAACACTCACCAATTACCAAAAACAAGCAGTGAAGTTTTTATTTTTTATTTTCTTAGAGGCTGATGTAGCGAGAAATTTGAAGAGCGGAAGAAATTATACAAAGAGTTTGAACAAAAGGGTAACAAACGAAACTAATATGTTTATTAACAAAAAATCTCAAATAATTGGGGTCCAGAAAATCTAGAGACAGTTTGCGAATTCATAAACTAATAAAAATACTAAATTGTTCTTGATTCTTGTGTGTCCACTTTGCTACCCCAAACAAGTCATAAACTAGAGAGAATCTGAATGTTTTATGCCACATTAGCCTATTAAGTACCCTAAAATTTGAAGCCAAAAGACAAGTCTAAGGATTCCCAGACACTCACAAATCAAAGAATCAAGAATTCCTAGGTACGAAAGCTCGAAAAGACAAGTCTAAGGATTGGTTGAAAAGAACATTTCTAGAAACTACTTAAGGGTTAGTTCGGTATGTTGGCTGACAAAAACCGGATAATTAAGGATTCCAGGACAAAAACCCTGATAAATTCTCAAAGCCAAGTCCAAAGGACCGGTGGGAAGAAAGGGAAGAGTATGTCCTGAAATTGCCTAAGGGTCAGTTCAGTACGCTGAAAACAGATTAAGAAGGTTGTTGAAGTAAATATAAAAGATTAACTCAAAACTTCGAAATAATCAAACCACATAAATACTAAAGAAACTTAGTCAAAACAGCTCCACAGTGGGTAAATTGTCCAAATGAAATACTAAAGAAACTTAGTCAAAACAGCTCCACAATGGGTAAATTGTCCAAATGAAATTTTACATGAGATGTTCAAAATTAAGTACAAAAAGAATACACACATTTTATCATGCTTGATCAGATTTCTTCTTTTCTTTGTCAGTGTGCTTCTTAATAAGATCTTTGATCTTTCTTGGCTGGAGAAAATAGGGAGGAACTGGCGATTGGACTTTGGCTAGAGTTTTGAATTTTGCCCAATAGACTTGTTCCCAATCGGGAAAGCCCTCAGTATGCTGTCGGGCCAGAATCAACCCGGATTCAAAGTTATTTACTTTCTCCTACTCTATAACTTGGATCACATTGCTTAGCTGGGAGCATGGCTTTCAGGCAAAGGTGAGATCTTTCTCAAGCAATGAAACCGTGGCTGAGAGCTTCTCCTTTTTAGCGGATAATGTGGTAGCCTATTCGGTTGCCTTTTTCAGGGTGCTTCAGGTTACTTCATGAGCCTGAATGGTCGTTTCCTTGTCCCAAATAGCTGCTTCTTTATATGTCTTTTCCTGAGCCAGGGCATTCTCTAGAATGGCCTTTTCTTGCGAAGTAACTTGGGGGACAGATTTTAATTGTCCTTCCAAATCTTGAATCCGGGACTTCATCTCTTAGAAGGCCGTGATTTGGCAGTCCAGACCACCCATAAATATTTCCTTACGGGTCAACGCATCCTGAAAGAAAGCATAGAAAGCCTAAAAGGAAGTGGTTAGAGTCTCGGATACATATATAAAATAATAAATAAATAAAAAGAGAGAAAAGAGCCTAATAGATAAGGGAACAGTACCTCAAACAGCTTTATTAGCCTGAGCATAGACATTTTATGGGCTTCTACCCCGTCAACCCATTGCAGGCAATCGTGTGACATGCCTACTCTTAGCATCGAATGCCAGGTGGATTCTTCCCAACGTTGACCCTCAAGAAAAGCAAGTGGACGGTGAGCTTGGGAACCTGAGCCCGGACACGAACTGGAGGGAGCGATCTGTCTGGACTTGGAAGATTGCCCTCGCTCGGAATATGTCCTAGAAGCTTGTGGAAATTGGATAGGCTGCCCGGGAGGACTCCGGGTGATACCGAATGGTTGGGTTGATGGAATAGCTTAAAGGGAAATGGTTAGGGTAGGCTCAGATCCACGGGGAGCCTCAACTTTGTCCTTGTCATCAAGAATGGTATTCATTGGCCAGAGTGGAGAACCTTAAGGCCTTGATAGGCAAGAACATCAAGTTCCTCTTAAGAGATCTCAGCGGGCCTTTTGTGGGAAGAGGGAGGAATCGAGTCTAAGTCTATAGGATTAGAATCCTAAGTAACTTTCCCTGGAGAAAAAGGAGCTGGCACAACCAGAGGCAGGCCTGTATTCTTAGGCGATTGGGAAGGTTGTTCGGGTAAAGGCCTCCCCGAATTCTTCTTCGCTCCTTTCTTGGTATCCATGTACGAAGCTTGGGTCATGGAAGTTCATCTGAAAAGAAAGAAGGATAAAGGTTAAAATACGAATATAAAACAAGTATGCATTGAGAGTTCGATAAACAACATTTGGCTTTTGAGGATTCGAGAGGGACATCTGTCATGATCAACACAGCTGGCACGGGCATGGTCTGGAAACCTTTGAGACCTGGGATGATGTCGATAACGATAGATTTATTAATCCCTTCTTGGATGCCTTTATTCCTTTTGTTCGGGGCAGGTAGGTCTTCGGCAGCTGCAGTTTGATTGTTCGGGTAGTTTGATGTTTTTAGCCGCTTAAACTTTTCAATGGCCAAGAATCCAACCCGAGCCAAGGAATCAAGAGAAGTAAGGACTCAATAGTGACAACTTGTGATTGGAAGAGTTGCAATATATCGCAAATCTGTTATGAGCTCATCTAAGAAATTCTTTAAGGTAGGTTTAGTCCAAGCTTTTTCCATTTTAAAATTAAGGTCGGGCAGATCACAGTCAGGAGTTCCATCCTCAACCCAGGCTCCTTCGAGGAGGACCAGTTCCTTTTTTCGATTTTTATCTGACTCAGGGTAACCAATGATAATGTTAGATTGCGCCTATGTGGAAAAGGAGTAGACCTCGGATGAACTATGGCTCTCTTTTAATTGAAATAACAAAGAAAATTTTAGGCCATTCATCTCCTGAGGCCTGTGCAATTGGAAGAGGACCAAAGTACAGAGCAAAACACGAAGGGCATTTGGATGCAGCTGCCCGGGTACTATGCCAATGCGGTGGAGTATCTTGCATAAAAGTCGAGGTAGAGGAACAGGGAACCCCGAGCGAAGAACAGAGGCAGGTAAGATGATACACCCCTCTGGTGGTTGAGAGGGGAGATAATCTCCCACGTTCTTAACAATAACCCCGGAGAGGGTGGGGAGATTGACTAGGGCTTTCAATTTTTTGGCCGAGAGTGTCCGAATGTCCACCTTATCTAAAGACCATTCTACCTCATTATCCTGGCCATGGTCCCTTTCAATTTCTTCCCCAGATTGTTCAACTTGAGAAGAAACTCCAGTTTCCCCTTGACTTCCCTGGACCCTTTTTTCTTGCTTGTGCTCGTGAATTTCTCGCATGACAAGATCAAATTGAGCAAGATCTGGACAGGGAATAGGAGTTAGTCTTTTTAAAATTTTGGAATAAGGAGTAATTTTGATTGGGTTGTTTCGGAAGAAAAAATCCCTATCTCTAAGGTATAATTGATCAACCGAAGGTCTCTCAAGGACTAATGGTCAGGCAGCCCTAGAATTATCACCTGACTCGGATACCGTTGTCCTTGCAACATGACAGGTAAAATTGGGTCTGGAAAAATCCATCTTCTGACCGAGAGGATTTCTTCTAAAAAGAAAACAGAAATTGCCCGGTCAGCAGAGGAAAAACTCGTTCCAATCAGTCATCCTATAGATCAAAAAAACTACGTCCTAGCCAGATAGTTCCCCGGATGACTTGATTTGTGAAAAGTGAAACCCTTAGGAGACTTTTTGCAAATTAGGTCAATCTGGTTAATAACACAATTTCTTCCTAAACATTCGAATCTAAATATTTAAACTCGAAATACATCTAAGTCTAATAAGTCTTGTGAATGTTAAAAACGTGCAGGAATTCAGATCATGCAAAAATGCAAAGATAGAGGAATTACTGTCTAAGCGAGGATCCATGATGCGTGTTGTCTTCTTGGTGCGAGCTGTCATGACCGGGTAAGCTAGGAAACAAGAGGGAACTTAAGAGAGATTAAATGGCTGGAGAGAGAGAGCTCTGAAAACAAGAGCAATAAAATGGCAGTGGGAGCAGCAAAAGTCTTATTTATAGTCCGAGACTAACCACGGTTTGGGCAGTGAAACTATGGTTACTGTGAAACCCCGAAAAAATCCACGTCACTAATTATCATAATTAATAACATGGAATATACGGTAAATATCGTATAAAATTTTAGTTATGAATTCGTAATAAAATTACGAATATATTGCTGAATTTATAAATGCCACAAAAATTGGCATTTTATGTAAATTAAGAAAATGGGGTAGAAAAAAGAAAATTGAATTATATAAATTCAATTAAATAACAAATGTTATTATTAATAATAATATTAAGAGTTTA
>WUAT03492078.1:0-15258 GCA_010015005.3 Ulmus americana | reverse complement strand
CATCACCACTCACAATTTGTGACTGGTTATTGTGTCTTCTTGGGTAAGTAAGGCACTTATATCTTGGAAAAGTAAGAGACATACAACAGTTTCCAAGTCTTCTACTGAAGCTGAGTATAGATCTATGGCCTCTATTACTTGTGAACTAACTTGGCTAAGGCAATTACTGCAAGATTTACTCATTGATCATCCCCAGCTTGTAACTTTGTTTTGTGATAACCAAGCAGTTGTGCATATTGCTGCTAATCCTATTTTCCATGAGAGAACTAAGCATGTTGAGATAGATTGCCAAAACATTCACAAACAGATTGACAGAGGAGATATCAAAACCGCTTATGTGACAACCAAAGACCAAATTGCTGACATCTTCACAAAAGCCTTAGGTCAAGGCCCATTTCACACTTTTCTTCACAAGTTGGGAGCTTTTGATATTCATGCTCCAACTTGAGGGGTAGTATTGAAGATTGTCCAGAGTCATTGTATGTTTTATGTATAGTCACCTTAGGAATGCATAGAGTCACCTTGGATAATGAAGAGGCATCTTGGTATTCTATAGCATTTATTGTACTTGCTGGGATTTAGAGAGTCATTTCTCTATTTATACTTGTATCTCGTTTCAATAACATTATTGAGAATTATACATATAATTTGTTGTGTTTCCCTATTCTCTCTCTCTCTCTTCTAAATTTAACAATGAATGGCTCAAAGTAATAGGAAATTTTTCGTTTATATGTTGCAAACATGGGGCAAATAAAGAGATGAACTTCTCATAAGCCTAGTGGAAGAAGAAGATAATAGAAGCCTGCTAGGTAGAGTTCTTCACTTCAAGGATAGACTGGTTTGGTCGAGTGTGTGACTATGAAGAAGTATAGCAAAACCAAGTCAAACTTGGATATTGAGTTTTAGCTATATATTTAGAGTTGAAGACATTAATTGTGAAGCCAGGAATTAGATATTGATTTAAGTGAAAGAAATAGTGACTTAATTGATAGAAATTGTGTCTTATTGTGACTTGAGTCATTATTTCTATGCAGTGAGGCATAACTTCTATCATTTAATTCACTATTTTTATCACTTAAATCACAATTTCTAACACTAAACTCACTAAATGGTCAATTTGGAAGGTTAAAATGCTATTTTGAAACATGAGGTGGCACTTACAAACTCAACAAACTTTGAGGGACATTGGAATCATTCAGCCAAATATGGTGATAAACTTCCAATTTTCTCATTGAAAGGGGAAGCATTTTATAGTCCAGGCTTAGCTTACAATGAGTAGTGTCATATCATATCATATAAATTTTACCAAAAAAAAAAAAAATTTGACATATCATACAAATGTTTTCAAATTTGATATAACATTTTCTACTAAAAAAAATAAAATTCGAATAGTTGTTCTGAACATAAAATTTTGAAAAATATTTGATGCAGAAATCGATCATGGTTTGGGATAATGATGTTTTGAGTTTTTTTAAAAAAAAAAATGAAAATTTGATAATATTATAATAAGGATATATGTTGATTTATTCTATAACAAATATTTTATCCAAATTTTAAATTTTTAACATAATCTAAATTACTATTCATTTTTAAAAAATCACTATTTTTTTCTCAAAATTTATCACACTATTAATTTATAAATATTATTGTTATCATTAAAAATATATTTTTTTTTAACCGACACCAAAACTCTAAAAATCGACGCATTTCCCATTTTTATATTTTTTTGATTTTCAGTTTTTATCCACAGATTGTCGAAGCCCATGATTAAAATTTAAATGTACCTGTCAAAATAGTTCAAAATTGAATATATATTTAAAATCATCAATACTAATTAACTAAATAACTTAATTGGTTCCAATGCCCATTTTACTTTTTTAACGAGTTTTCACTTTGCCCCCTTATGTCCTAAAATGGTCATTAATCTCCTCGAACTATGACGCCAAAACCCATGGAAGTGGCATCGGTTATAAGTAAAACCAACGCCGTTTCCATAGGTTTTAACACCAGTTCTTCTTAAAATTGACGTTGTTTCCTTCTTTAGCAATAGCTTTTCAGGCTTTGGGCATCGGTTAGGAACCGATATTGTTTTTTACAGCATCAGTTGAAAACACATCGGTTTTGAACAGATGTTGAAACCCTTTTGGCAACAGTTCAAAACCGACACCAAAAACCCTTTTTGTTGTAGTGTGATCTTCAAAGTCTACATCATAGCCTATACCCTTATCTTGAATGTAATCCACCTATTTTCTCCAAACTTAGTTCAACTACTCTATTGTATATATGTTTCATTATCATCAATGAATGCCTACGTACAAAACGTAAACAATTACATATAATCGAACTATGTCCATGTTTGGTACACCGCATTGTATTGTATTGTATTATTAATAGTGTGATGTATTGTATTGTATACTTTTTATACAATACCATGTTTGGTTTCACACTGTATTAAAAAATTGTATAATCAATACAATGTTTGGTACATTAATTGTGTTTTGTTGTACAAAAAATTTAAATATTAAAATTTTGTAATATTTAATCTAACATTATAAATTGTTAGAAAATGGGATGTAATTGAAAAGATTTTGAAATTTTGTGCTCAAAGTATAATTGTTAAAGTAAAGGATCACTTTGTAATTTTTGAGGGACTAACACTCAAGCTATTTTGCAGAGGAAGCCCCTCTAACATTTTCTCCCCATGCAATTTACGTTCAAATCTCCCGGTAAGCTCCGATGAAGGTCTTCTGGCCTTTGATTTTGATACCCTTCAGACGATAATCTACATCTCGACGTCGTTCGAATGCAACAAACTCCAATCCATTCTGAGCTCAAATACACCAAGAATTTCATATTTAAGAATTGGTATTTTTGTCTCTAAACTTTCAGACCATGTTCCAGCTTAATCTGACCAGTTCTTGAGAAACTAACCATACCACGAGACTCATCTCGAAGAGTAGAGTAAATTCCATGAGAAGATCGAGCTCAAAACTCATTGGAAACCTCTCGTAATTATTCCCAAATTCGCAAATTTTCAGCTTAATGTTTTGGCAAATGGTTTAGCTTTAGGAAAAATCGGTCGTACCATTGGACTCAAGATGTTGAAAGCTTCAAAACCACATATGACCCGCTCCATTCCGTCGCTTTCAGTTTCTTCCAGCTGTCGTTGATAACCATTGACCACCGTTGATCTGCGTTGACAAGAAAATAAAATAAAAAATAAAAAAGTTGAGTTTTTTGTGTTAATTAATACAAAATTATTTGTTAGATAGTACAATATGGTATAATTCAAAATATTGTTATAAATTAAATAATACATACTATATTGTATTATATTATACAATGTGTAAATTTTACCAACATTGTATTGTATTAAAATAATACAATACGATGTTCTTATGTGATGTAACATAGTTACCAAACATACCTTATATGTACTACATAAATTTGACATTGCAAATTAAAAAAGATATTACTTACCCATGTTTGATAATTTGTAGTTGTTCGTATTTGTTGAACAAATTGTCCTTCAACATGTTGTATCCACATTTCACATTATATTTTGTTGAGGACACTTAAAAATACATAATAAATTAATAAATCATTATTATAGTATTCTAAAAAAAAAAAGGTAATATTTGTTAACTAGAGTGAAAATCAAATAATAAAATTTACCTTTAGAAAAATATTTCAATTAGTTTATCCTTTTCCATTCATAGTCCTCCACTATGACTAAACCTTATAAGAAAATTTAATTATGTATTTATTAGTTTGTTTGAAAAAAAAATTTCATATGATTACTTACACTTCTAATAATGTTTTTAACTCTTGTCTAGGCTCATTATTTAAAAGGTCTATTGCAAACATGTTATCTAGTTAGGGAACCATTAAAGTTAAGACCTAATGATGTCTAAATAAAAAATGTATTAAAAGTTAGAGTATTACAAACTAAAATAAATCTTATAATTTTGAAAAATCTTTTAACTTACCCAACATTTATTAGAGTCAAAAAATAGTTCCCATTCGCCAGTCGAAACATTTCAATATAATATGATCTTTGAAGTTCTGGTGATTCCAACAATGTAGTATGGTGCAAGTCAAGCTAGAAAGTCTAATGTACATTGGACCTCAAATTTGAATTCAATAATTTGAAGTAAAACTTTTCAAAGTGTAATTAATAACTATGGATTTATAGATTTCTTATAGCATGTACACATCTCTCTAATTTTTTCCTTTATGGGCGTTACACCAAAATATCTCCTAATCCTTTCATTCCACATTTCATCTTTATGTGCCCAATTAGAAAATATTTAGATTGGCAAGTTAGTGGAAGGTGTAGACAAAGGGGTAGACCATTGAAAACTTGGATGAAGGCAATATGGGAAGACATCCTAGAGCTTGGATTACTTGAGGATATGTAGGAAGACCGCATTGCTTGAAAAACCAAAATTCGTGTAGCCGACCCCAAAAGTATCGGGCATGGACTTTGATGATGATGATGTACACCATGGCACAATTTGCACTTATCTCTACTATGTTATTGTGGGGTTGTTCACTCCCTTGACCTATTTTGTTGCCTCCATTCATCCTTCTTTCTCCTTTGAGGCCTTGATTCATCAAAATTTTGAGTATTAGAATTTTATTTCCAACCAATGAGATTAATCCTTGATAATTACGCTTCAAAACATAACACTATACTATAGCTATTCCTATTTGCACAAAATCTCTAGTTATGAGAGATTCACAAATAGAATGTGAGTTGTAAGCATAACAACTTGTCTAATTACGGTGCTTAACATTTCCTATTTCTAACAACAAACCCTAATCCCTTTCCTAAGTCCAATCACCATTGCATGGTTACTATTCCCATGTTCGGTTGTAACTTGTTCGTTCTTCTTCGAGGCTTACTGATACTTGTGTTAGGCACAAGACCTGCTTTGCCGCATCCATAGTATATATTGGTATTCAACGTACAATCTTGCGGTGAGTCCCTCTACATTTCATACAGACTCCATCAATTACAACATTCTTCTTCTTCACTTTGGCCCTCTTTGTCTTCCCTTCATTGATTTGGATTAGGCAGTTAATAACACAGAACGCCCTCTTATAACATTCAATCTCGATAGTGGATAATTCTGCCATCGTCTTTCATTATACAACTACATCAGGTCACATCATCTCACTCCTCTAATGCACTCTTTCTCCATTGTAGTAAGCAATAACGCTTCCCGTGTCCATATTTCTGACTTACTTCGCATTCGTCTTTTCTTTGTTACTTGTACTTTGTCTTTTGTTGAAGATACTAGATCATCACTACAAGATTCACGATTCCTAGCTATAAACTCTCTAGTAAAGCTCTTGCTCTATCTGTATTCTCAATCTAGATCCGGCTTCTATCTTTGATTAAGCCTTTTTTATTTCTCCATATACCATTACCATGCTTGAACTAAATAATTAATTTAAGTAAAGATAACTTACTTCGATTATCGAGGACTTACGACGTAGCTTGCGGGGGTAGGATGGTAGGAACCTCGCTCTAATACCAACTGTGATGACCCGGAATCTACCCGAAATTTTGTTATCAAAACAACGTAAAAATTCAAAAAAAAAATTAAATATTTTGTGCGTGTTAAAGCATTGTTGTGTTGAAATCATATGACAAACGTTATTTGAAAACTGTTGGTTTGAAAACATTTTGAACAAGGAAACTTTGTTGTTTCCTTGCGTTCTAGTAAATCTCGTTTGTCATAAAACATTTTTCTGAAAAACAAGCAGAATTATAAATTACTGAAATATAGAGATATTGGCTGAGTGCCATACTTATAGATTACAAAAAAAAAAAAAATACTTCAAAGACTTTTATTTCTAAAGCAACGGAAATACATAGAGCATGACAAGTTTCCCTATACCGCACAATCCAATCGTGCGCTCTCGTTTCCTTAGATAATCCACACTCACAACAATCTGCAGGTAACACCATCTGGTTACCAACAACACGAACGTAAGTCATGAGTCGAAGCCCGCCAGCAAGTACAAATATCCTCACAAATATGTGTATTATATTTAATATGATCATAAAATCATTTAATATATATAAATATGCACAACTTGCGAATTTCTATATACAGACTCTATTGTTTGTTATAACTTTCTAGGGTTCACTAATACTGTTCTTTGATTTGTTAATAACAGACTTAGATTCATTATTCGTAGTCTTTGATTCTTTATTCTAGAGACATTAAATCGTGGTTCTCCTATTGTTGGTGTTCATACGTATCCTTGTCTCTACAAGATGTGCACTGTCTCAATGTGACCTTGTTGCATCAATTTCTAACAATAGCGAATACTATTGCGACTTTTAAAAATAGCGAAGCCATGTGATGTTCTCCTGTCTTAACAAGGTACATCGGTACGATAGAAGGTTGAATTTTATCTTATAGATTTTGTGATTCTAGAGTTGTTTACTAAGATCTTGCCACTCTTGGGCTTAATAGTATTATAGTTCAAAAGGCTCTAAATATGAAAGTTCTATGTGTGACAGAATAATCATGCTTATGCAACTTATAACATTAGGTCTATAACATACATCCAACAATATATCTTAAGCATGAGCTATACGTAAACACATACAATTTAAACAAGTTATCATATGCCACTTATATCATTGATCATGTAAACACATTCCATAATCATTTATCAATGCTGTACATAGTACATCACACATATCAAATATATTGCACACTATTTTTGAAAGCAATTTTGTTCTATGTTGTAAGTGAGGTTTGTACTTACCTATTTGCTGCGTTCGAAGCAAACTATAGCCTTTCGGAACTAAACCTAAACACATGAAGTCTACTCAATTAAAATCTATTCACTGATTTAAATTTCGGGAATAACTTTCACACATATAACATTAGCGATTAAAATACAGCTAATAAACAAAATGTTGTTTTTCGTTTAATTCCGACTCCAAATTAATTTGTTGAAAACCATTTAATTCAAAAGGGTTTCCTTTTAAATAAAAAATTTTACACTTTGAAAATCAGTTCAAAACTTAATTCCACGATTTGATCCCTTAATTTCAAAAAATTACATTTTTAACCCAAAAATCCATATTTTACTCAAATTTGTTTAAAAGACCCTTGTTACTTAATTTAACTATAACTAACTTGTTTTAAACCCTAATTTCACGAAACTACATTTAAAATTTCCCTAAGATTCTAGAGAAACATTACTAATTATTTAATTTAAAACTTTGTTCTAGATTTTACCACCCAATTACTTATTTTACCCTAATGGATTAAATCCATTCATTTTAACCTTACTAGCTTCGTAACGTAATATCTCACTCATTTTTAAAATCATTTTTTTATTGAAACCAATTTCAAAAAGATCACTATCTCCCTAAGGACCTGTACAACAATTTCTCTAAAGTAAGTGTCTTAGGTACATAAAACATACCAAAACAGAGACCTAGAAATTCCCAATTTTGCCAAATTACTTAGTTTAAGCACTATTTAAAAGACATTTGTTTACTCCCTCTATCAGACCCCAATAATTCCGTAGAACACATTTTTATATAGTTTAAAACTCCAAATTTTAATTATAAAACTTTGCATGTTCTTAAGATTCCAGATTTAGCTATTTTAAGTTTATTTTCCAAGACTAGCAACTCTGCCTACTGCTGAATAGTTAGCCTTTATGACTCTATAATTCAAAATCCACTCGGTCAGATACTCTATAATTTTAACACATTAAACTATACTTCTCAAGTTTTCTAACAAGCTATCATGAGTCAAAATCGGAATTCATTAGGTCCTTTAAATTACACATGTAAAATCGAATACAAATATGTCATGATATTCAAACATGCACAACAAAATAAAATCCATTCTTTCCAATCTTTTCATGCAAATAGATTCATTCAATTAATACATAAATCCCAAATTTTCTAATATATTACTCAGAATTCAATGCACAAGTCCTCACCTAAAACTTGTAGAAATCCAATTTGAACTTTGTTTCTCCAAAATCGATTTGCTTCTCTAGACTTCTCCTTGCATGTTCATGATAAAAGATTATTAGAATTTAATCTAAACTCCAAAAACACACAAGGATTGAGTAGGCATTCCCTTACCTTATTTGAGTTTCAATTTAGACTCAAGATCATGAAGGTTTGGGTGTTAAATATGGAAGAACACACACTTGTTCTTGGGGTTCTCATCTCGTCCAGATGAAGAAAAGGGAGGAGAAGTTGTGTGTGAGAGTTCCATCTTTGTCAAAATGTTAGCTTCAGCTTGCCTTCCTTTGTGTGTGTGTGTGTATATATATATATATATATATCCTTAATGCCCCCATTGACTTAGTTGGTGCTCAGCACTTAGTTGTTAAGCATGCAGTAACTTATTAATCCATAGCCTAAAACTTCACCAAAACACACCCTTATCTCTTGACACATGTTCATACCCTCTCTCAGCTTTTGACACCTAGACGAGAAGGATAATTTGGCTTGGAAGGTTGGACAACTACCTTAATGTTGAAATATAAACTTGTTTAATTAAGCCGTCAAGAATTGAGTCCACTCGAAGTTCAATCAAGCCCAATATATTTTGCTCTTTGAATCCTTCCACCAAAATTCCAAGTCTAGAATTCTCTAATTAATTAAATGGAATGCATGTTAATCATGTGAAATGCATTATTGGAGTATTAGATGAAAAGTTGGTGGTACGTGTATGGCTTAGGATTATTTGTATTATTTTAGTTGAACCCACAATATGTGGTTGTGGTTGTTAGTATCCTACTATAAATAGGTATGAAGTTCTATGTTGTAAATTATCCAAGGAAGTAACCCCTGGTGATCATTGTAATGTAAGAATCTTCCAATGTTTTCTTTGAGTATTTAAGTTTATTTTTATTTCCAACAAAGTGATATCATTGTTTTAAACAATAGTGGTTTGTAGGCTATTTTTATAGCCAACACTTAATGTCGAAAGAACAGTTGTTATAGCTGGGAGACTAAGGCCCAGTCAGGTACCTTGTGCCTGGCCGAGTGCACCCACCCTGGCCGGATGGCTTGTGTGTGCATGGGCCAACTCCTGGGGCTTGGCATGTGCTCAAGTGAAATGTGTTGAGCCGAAAAGAACCTAGGTCGAAAGGGCTTCTTGGCAAGTTGGCATTTAACTAAGGCAGAAAGAAGGACATGGTCGGAAGATATATGGTGTGATCCAGAAGGATCTTTGTCTCCCAACGTGGCCTTCAAGATGAAGCTTGCTCGAGAAGGTACCACTATCGGCTCTGGGTAACTGGTATATGGCCGAGAGGCATAGGCTAAGCCGAAAGGTCTACACACTACCGAAAGAGCTGGGACTTAATTCGGTGTGTAGTGCTGGCCGAATGGATACCTCTTAGCCGGAAGGCTTGTACATGTTAAGACTTGCTCCAGGATCAAGCTGGCTTGATAAGGTTTCTACTCAGATTGCTAGAGCATGCGGGGTAGGCTTGTCCATGCAGGTGGCTGGATCGGGGCCATGTGAAAGGTTATAAGATTAGCCCAACAGGCTTGGCTCAGTCTAGTTTGAGCGGACTACCTCCTTATCACCTCATGCCTTTGTCGAGTGGTCTTCCGGATGAGGACCATTTCGCATGCTGCCCAAATGGACTTTGTGTGTCTGAAATGCATGCCGAGTGAGTGCATCTAGTCGACCCGCATGGAATGCATGCTACGCTGGACAAACTACTCACTTAGGCGAGTGGACTACCTTGGCCAAGGTGGTCGACTCCTGACCGAGTGGGTTGCGACTGGCTGGGCTAGTCTTGACTGGAAGGCCTAGCCTATTGGCTTGGCCGGAAGGCCTGTTTGGCCTAACAAGCCAGAAATCCCTGTTTTAATACAATTTTACACCCATTTAATTTCCTTTGCCTTTTAAGCCTTCCAAACTATTTTTAAGCTATTTAGACACCCTTCTCTACACTTCTAATATCTTTCTAATCCCAAAACTTACTTAATAGATAATTTGAGATGCATTGATACTTTTAATTACACATTTAATTTCGTCAAATGATTATAATAAAATTCATAATTGTTTGAATACATAATATGAATTTAAATCATCTCAAATTAAACACCTATTTGCTGTATGGATTTTCCTTGATCCTTATTGTTGAACGATTATAAATGTCACTAACTAGTACTATATTAGCTATCAAAGCACGTGAACTTTCTGGGGTTTCACAATACCATTACCATAACGAGTACTATTACCATTAGTATGATCATTACTATTACTATTACTATTATCATTACCATTACCATCAGTATTACCATAACTATAGCCATTGTCGTTACTATTACCATTACTATTACCATTATTGTTACTGTTATGAATATTATTATTATTACTATTACCATTACCATTCTTATTTTCATTACTATTACCATTACTGTTACTAATATCATTATCGTTACTATTATCGTTACTGTTATACTTACCATTATTGTTACCATTACTAAATCACTAGCGTTATTGTTGGGGGTGAGAAATTCATTCATGAAAGACCAATTGCCATTTGACATGTGGCAGGGGAAATACCAAATATAATTAGTTAAGAGAAAAAATAAAGGAATATTCTAGAAGATTGGGGATGCAGGTCATGATGCGGGGAAGTGAATGCTAGGTCAAGTACGATGCGGAGAAGTGGATGCCAGATCAGGCGTGAAGCGAGAAGTGGCCAAAAAAGATAAAGGATTCATTGGCAGGCCTAGGCTCTGTGTTGACACCTCTGCCCTTATTAGGCCACGTCTCCCCCCTACACCTGCCACCACTACAAAAGCTGCTTTTGATGATAATTACATATAACAACTTTTTTTTGTAGTATCTAATGTATAGAGAAAACCCTAAAACATAAAGGGTTCCTTTTATTTTTCAGCATGATACAAGCAGAAAACCAATAGGCATTATTCATAGAGAATAGAGGTAGAAAGAAAAGGAAGAATATTTTTCTCCTTTTTCTCTCTAGGAATTTCCCTTTCTCTAAATCTCGGAAAGTGAGAAAAACCAGAGAGAATTCCACTTGTATTCACTTTAAAAAGGAAATATCAGTAGCTCAGTGGATGTATGCCAACTTTTTGGGCTGAACCACTATAAACTTGGTCTTCTTTCTTCTTTCATTTATTCACTTTTATTCATCATTTGTGGGCTTTTGTGTGATTTTCCTAAGTTGGGGAAAAATCTGCACCAACAAATTGGTGCTAGAAAAAGGGCCTGGTGTGATTTTGAGGTAATCTCCAGCTTGTGGAAGTGGTCAAATTTCCAAATCTGGTCCAGTTCAACTTTCATTTTTCTCAATACCATAGATAGAGATTTGGTTTCACAGTCCTCAAAGAAGAGCCTAAACGTGGAATACAATGGAAAAGTGGGTTTCCTGGAGGAAGACGAAGGTGTTTTCCTCTAGAGAAACACCGCCCTCCAAACCCCTAGTAATCCACCAAAAGAAAAGGTTCAAAGGAAGTCAAAGAAAGGTAGATATAGAGCAAAATGGGCGGCTGCCCTAGAAGCAAGTGTAAGTCAAAAGATCAAGCCTAAGAATGTCATAATATTGACTGTTTACCTGGTTGAACTGCAACAAAGGTTGGATGACTTGGAAGCTCAACATGAACATGGTGGGACGTCTCTAGGCAACATCAACAAACCAGTGGAAGTGCTTGAAAACTCTAGTGAATCAATAGCTGGTACGCCCAGTGAAGCAAAAGTGGCACATTTACAGAGGGTAGTCTAGCTGAAGGGCGAACAAAAAAAGAGAAAGGTTGATGTCGATAGCTTGGCTGTCCAATTGTCAATGAAAACACAGATCCTGATTTGCACACGTACCTAAAATAGAAACAAAAGGAAAAGGTTAGAATGGCAGAACGATGTAGCAAGTTCAAGGGGATAGTAACCTATCCTTCCACGTGCTTAGAGGGGCGGGATTTGGACCCAAACATAGATGGTGATGCTAGTTTAGCCAGAAAATTTGAGAAGTTTCAGCAGTTCCAAAATTTTAAGGATGTCAAGGAAGTGGTAACCATTGCTAAATGCTACCGCCAGCCTTTCACTGTTGACATCCTACATTATCGGGTTCCTAAAGTTGTTAAAATCCCAAAGATTAAGCCATACATAGGAAATACCAGTCCATCTGAACATTTGGATAAGTATATTACTTGGATGAACTTGAATAAGGAATCAGATGCACTGTGGTGCAGGCTGTTCTTCATGAACTTGGGGGGCCACGCCAGGGTGTGGTTCCACAACTTGCCCACCATATCTATCTCTTCTTTTTAAGATTTGTTCGACAAGTTTGTCATGCAGTTCGCTGGGGCAGAACCCGTGAGAAAGCTAATGGACTCACAGAATTCTGTGAAACAACATAAAACGGAAAGTTTGCTTGGGTATATAAAAAGGTTCAACGAAGCAGCACTTCAGGTGGTGAACTACATTGACCAAGAAGCCATCTCTTATTTCATTAGTAACGACCATAAGGAAAAGCCTTACTACTATTTAAAGAAGCTTGAGAAACCCGATACTTTGGCAAAAATGATGGAACCGTACAAAAATTCGCTCTAATAGAAGACGGGGAAGATGACGAGGATCAAATAAAAGAGAAAGGCAGAAATAAGGACTTCAAGAAAAGGAAGGGAAGTGGACCAGGAGTGACAAATCCGGAACCTGTATCTGGGAATCAGGTCTAGCAATACAGTCTGAGAAGCTTCCCAAAGAGTTACATTACTAGGGACCAACCTCCATGTCCTACCCGGTTTACGAAATTTACCCCTCTAACCACCCCTGTGGAGACGATACTCTCTGTTGTTGAAGGCGCTAATATATTGTCTACACCCCCTCCAATAAAGTTCGTTCCAAAAAATAGTGAAGCATACTGCCAATAACACTACCAATTAGGACATTGGACTTCCCAATGTTATGTCCTCAAAGAGGTTATAAAGCAGTTGCTTCGGGAAGGAATCTTGCAAGAATTTATTGACCAGACTGTAAAACAAAACCCACGTCAAGTAGGCTGTTAGAAAAATAACCAACTGCAGGTTAGGCCCCCCAAAAACTCAGCAAAAAAGTCAGAATATGTAACTTGTCATAAATGCAATTTTCAAAGGACCAGCAGCTGGTGATTCTAATTCTGCCAGGAAAATGTGTGCATGGGAAGCCAAGATGTCATATGTTAGACTAGCGGTGAACTTTGCAGAAAGGGTAGTTCCACCAAAGTACCTAAAGCATCCTCCTATAACTTTTATTGAGGAGGAGGCTAGGCACCAATTTCATCCCTATATAGATGTGGTAGTGGTCGAGCTTGATATTGCAAATCACAGGGTTATGAGGAATCTCATAGATACAGGAAGTTCGATGGATGTCTTGTTTGTTAAGATGTTGGACAAAATGACTCTGATCGACAAAAGTTTGTAGAAAGTGGAAATGACCCTTCGCGGTTTCACGAGTAACATAGTGGAACCAGTTGGAACCATTGCACTTGACATGACTTTCGGGACCTTACCCAACATTGTGATTATCAAGATAAATTTTCTAGTAGTTGAATGTCCTTCTGTTTACTATACAATTATTCGATTTCCAACTCTACACCGGATATGGGCAATAACCTCAACATATCACCTCATAATTAAATTCCCCACTCCTAATGGGATTGGAGAATTGAGGGGGGAACAAGGGTTGTCAAGGGAATGCTACGAAATTGCAAGTTCCAAACGGAGCAGTAAATTTTTGAGTGAAAATATGTACGAGCAAAACCACTTAAAAGACTTGCCACTCAAGAGCCAAAGGGAAGTGGTCAGGAAGGAAGTAACAAAGAAGTGGATGGCATGTTAGTGGGAATGTTGGAATAAGACAAAGGGTTTCTAACAAGAGAAATTACCTTGGGTGGACTTGATCCGAGGGATGAAATTTTTGAGCAAAGAGGTTTTCTAGTTGAACAACTTGAGGAAGTGTCTATTGACCTGGAAGACCCACTAAAGAAGGTCTAAATGAAAAAATTGTTGATTTTGGAGCAAAAGGAACATCTAGTAACATTCTTAAAAGCGTACAAAGAAGATTTTACGTGGACTCACCAGGATATGCCAAGTATAGATATTTTTGTTATTATACACAAGCTGAATGTGGATCCCAAGGCTCATCTAGTAATGCAAAAAAGACGTGCTTTCAATCTCGAGAGATATGCAGCAATCAATGAGGAAGTAGAGAAAATGACATCATCCAAGGCTATTCGTAAAGTGTATTACTCGGAGTGGATTGCGAACGTAGTTATGGTGAAGAAGGCCAACGGGAAGTGGCGAGTTTGTACGGACTTCACTAATCTGAACAAGGCATGTCCTAAGGATAGCTTCTCACTTCCCAGGATTAACTATCTTGTGGACACCATAGCAGGTCATCAGCTCTTAACCTTCATGGACGAGTATTCTGGGTATAACTAGATTCATATGTACAAGCCGAATCAAGAAACGACCGCCTTCATTACCAACCAGGGGCTTTATTGCTACAACGTCATGCCCTTTGGGATAAAGAACACGAGAACTACTTACCAACAGTTAGTGAACCATATGTTAGCTAACCTGCTCAGAAAAACAATAGAGGTACAGATCAACGCATAAAGCATTTGGGAGAAACCTTTGAGATCCTAAGGAGGTACCATATGAAGTTGAACCCAAATAAATGCGCGTTTGGTGTGCCATCTGGAAATTTCCTAGGATTCATGGCGTACATGTTATATTGTTATTTAATGTTATTATGATAACGCAGTGGAATGTAATTTTGAAATTTTATAACAACCTACAAGATTATCAAACACAAGCTAATAAATAAATAATCACCAAATGAGTTATAGACAATTACCCTTGTAGTCGCAGTATATCAATAACTCGTATTCCTTTGTTTTCTGATTCACGAATGTCCTCACTGTGAAATCCTAGCACTACAGATTCTATACCACTAGATCTTCTCTATTATTCACTTTCTCAATGAGCAATAAGTATGTGTGCACTTTGATCTAAAACTAGAACTCTCAAGCAATAGAATGAATCAACCATCTATTTTAGACTTGACTTTGGCTATTTATAATACTAGGACTTTCATTTAATGAAGAATCCTAGTCAATCATTAAACACCCCTTAGTCAATCTTAAATAGAATTACAGATTCCTAGTTGATCTGTAAATTCACATATTCATATGCTATTAATTATCCTCTCATAATTTAAACTCTTTAAA
>WUAT03491749.1:0-15269 GCA_010015005.3 Ulmus americana | reverse complement strand
GAAGGTAACCTCGGCACCAATATGGATGGGGAGTGTGTGAGGATATCAAGTGCTTAAATACAGGAGTTTTTTACTTGGAGCGGAAGAAAAAGATGACGTTTTGTTTGGAGAGGAAGAAAAGATATGACGTGCTTAAATAGAAGAGTTTTTTAATTGGAGAGGAAGAAAAATATGACTTTTGTTTGGAGAGAAACAAAAATATGACGTTTGAGGTGACGATTTGAGAGTAGTGTCGTAACCCCGTGGGATTTTGTTCTTCCTTGTCTTGTCAGGAGTAAAATTGGACCGTATATGGTTTACTGGTTACTTAATTAAAAAAATATCACCAATGAGTATGTAGAAATGTTAGGCTTGATCTTTATATTATTCAACTTGTATTATTTCGATCTAAATAAAGTTTTTATTTTAAAATTTTGAATAAAATTATTATTATTATTTTTTTTAAGAATCTAAATAGAAATAATTTTATTTGTTTTAAAATTTCAAATCACAATTAAAATAGAGAAAAGAGTGAAAACAAAATCTTTATTAATTATAGAATTTGAATAAAAAAATATTTTATTTTATTTTATTTAAAAAAATTGATTTTATTTCTTGAATTACATGTTTCCTATATTTACAAAAAGTATTTTTTTTTTCTTATTCTAACAATTATTTTATCATATTCTCCTCAATATTTACACCATATTTTACATCATCCAATATATTTAATCATTTTACACACTAATTCTCATTACATTTTACATTATATTATTAATATCACACAACATTTTACATCATCTAACATATTTAATCATTTCATATATTTATCGTTACCATCTTTTACATTATATTATTAATATCCACACCACATTTTACATAAAATTATTTTTTAAGCTTGTGGGCCCCGGTTATTTTTACCAAAAAATTTAGAATCATGTTTAAAAACTTATCCTACTTATAATCACAAAAGTGTTGTTTAAAAAAAAAATTATGTAGGAATATTGATAGAAATATAAAATTGAAATACGAACATAAATATATTAAAACTTACAAACTAAGATAAAACATTTAAAAATAGCTAAAATATAGAAAATTACGTAAATTAAAAAAAATCAAGTAGGAATATTAATAGAAATATGAAGTTGAAATATGAACACAAATGTATTAAACCTTATAAATTAAAATAAAAACGATTCAAAATAACTAAAATATATAAAATTACGTAAATTAAAAAAAATCATTTAGGAATGTAGATAGAAATATGAAATTGAAATACGAAAACAAATGTATTAAACTTTACAAATCAAGATGAAATAATTCAAGTATAAATAAATTACCCTAAGTATTGGTGTCCTGTCAAATTCATTATTTCAAGGTATATAGAAATCCCTTCAAAATATTTTTTATTTAATTTCGCAAAATTTCAAGATTTGGACGACTTTTAAAACATATTTAATATTTTCTATATATATATATAATTACAGTGATTTAACGAAAACAGAGTTTTGAATCACGAAAATAGAATTTTGAAATAAATAGAATTTAAACAAAGTTTTTATTTGAATCACGAAAACAAAGTGGAGATAATACCATAAAGAATAAACTCATTAATAAATCATCTAGTAGGAATGTTTGGATAAATCATGGTGTTTGGTTTGGTATTCTAAAAAAAAAAAAGGTTTTTATAAAATTGAGAATCTATCGTATTGAAGAATTTTAAAATGTTATGTTAATAGTAAATTATGATGTTGTTTGGTTTAGTAAGAATTTTTGGTTTTTATAAAATTTGGATTTTATTGAATTGAAGAATTTTAAAATATTATGTTATCAGTAAATTAGGAATTTGTTGTATTATAGAATTTTAAGATGTTATGTTAATAGTAAATTATGCTGTTGTTTGGTTTAGTATTCTAAAAAGAATTTTGGGTTTTATAAAATTAAGACAAAAATCCTGATTAGAATACCTTATTCAGAATACTCTGTTTAAAATATTGTATAATCGCAAACCAAAAAACACCTCAATTGCGAGTGTGTAGAATTCAAAATTTTTTTTTCTTGAGAGAATTCAATTTTCCATTGCTTTCGAAAAGCCAACAAAAGTCAAATAATAATAATAATAATAATAAATGGTCATTGACTTGTGTTTATGGTCCTATTTTGACCACTAATTTTTGAAAGTACAATAATTTAGTTTTTTTTGGCACAAATTATTATTTCACTTTAACTATTTATATAATCACTTAACGCTTCAAAATGAACAGAATTAGACGAAATGATCACTATAGTAATAATTTATGTAAAAAATAATCAAATTATTATACTTTTATAACTCAGTGACTAAAATAAAATTTAGTGACCACGGACAGATTTACACATACGTAGCCGCAGGAAATAAAAAGGAGAGCAGAAACCATCCACTACAAATGATCTTTTTACACAGGTAATATTTAACTTTGCATCCATAGGTGAAGAACCAACAATCTCTTGTTCTATCACCACAAACAATTAAAACAAAAATACGTATGCTTGTTGAATTATTTACTCTTTTTTTAACGTATTGAATTATATTTACTTGGGATGTCTTGATAACGGCTAGCAATTACATTTAGAACCATAATTATTGAGTGATATTTGTGAGTAATTAGAGTTAAATATTTTATTTATGATTTAATATTTTGAAAGTGTTGTTTTCATAATTACATGTGTTTCTTGGTGTAATTTCAGGCATTATGAAAAGTTTTAGTAGAGTATAGAATTTGGAAAAGTTCATATCAAAGGGAGTACAGGTCAGAAGCAATAGAGACTTAACACAAATTTAACTTAACACAAATTTACCCAAAGAAGTGCTAGGCTTGTAAGGTCGCGACGACTAGACATGAAAGAACTCCAAATCGAGCCTTAGCGTTGCGGTGCCCATATAGCAAGGCCACAACGCTCGTCACCGTGCATGCCTAAGAGTCCTTTAGCACTGTGGCACCTAGTCTCTGCACCCGCGCGATTTATCCAATTTCTATAATTGATTTTTTTCAAATTCTTCCGATCTTTTTAGGCTTAAATGATAGATTTATCCCCAGGCTACTGCTAGACTCCTTAGATCTATAAATAATTTATCTATCATTCATTCAATTAAGGAGAGGAAGAAGAAGATGTTTTCTTGTTGAAACTTGTAGCAAAGTTAGAGTAGATATTTTAGGTGTAGTCATTCTAATTCTATTTGTTTGATTTAAATCATGTGACAAATGATATTTGTATTTGAGTTTTGTTGAGGGGTTTTTTTTCCGCTACAAAGTGTGAACCTGGTGCCAAACCAAATCCACTCTCCCAGTGCCAAGCAGGATTCGCCCAAGTAATTGAACAACAGTCTTGCAAAATAGCCAAGCTCAGCTATTTTCCTCCCACAAGCATGCCTCTTTTTCGGAAACAAGTTTTTCCAAGAAAGGTGCCCTCGGATTAAGGAGACCACTGCCCAATGTGTAATTTCCTTGTTATTTCCTAACATTTATTGAGATTAAATGTGGTCAATCCTCTTCTTAAATGCACCAAGTACATTTAAAGAGATTTAAAGGCATTCATCCCATTGTTTTCTCAATCAATTAGTCAAGGTATTTCGTTATGCGTTGACCTTCCTCTAGGCTTTCCTGAAGCGGGTCATCATTAAACGTATTTAATGCCCATTGACTATCCCAATCCCTCCAAACTCTATATAAACCAAGTCCTTTCATTCACAAAGATATGTTGTTTTCTACTTACGCAAATAGACTTATACGCATTCGATCCCAAGCACTGACTTAGGCATCAGAGGTTTCCTAGAGGGATAACCTCCAACTGCTCATTAATTTTCTCTTTTGTAGAACTCCATCACGTTCGCTGCCCGCCTCGTAGGCACTTTTTGGGTTGAGTAGGAAAATGCATCAACATTTTGATGCCAGAAGAAGGGCCATGTGTAGAAAACACACATTGCATGTCTCTATTGAGACCACTATTCTAAATCCATTATGCTTACCTAATCACCACTTGATGACTAGCGGAACTGCAAACCACTAGAATCAAGATCAGTTGGTAGTGTCTAATGCAATGCTGCCGCCTTAACAAAACGCTAAGGCCATCCTCTCGGTCCAAGGAAAAATCTGGAGGCACAACTACAACAAATCACAACTGCTCTTGTATAGATGCAAGAGTGCTTCGAACAGTTACAGAACAATCTGAATAACCCCCATAGTGATCGACTGTCATTCAAGATCAACCCAACCTGGAGCATAATGACTAGGAACACGTTGACGAATCAAAAAACCTAGGGCCATCCCATAGTTGGTCCAACACATTCCAAAAGCTTGGGGGAGGGTTAATGATCGCGGATTGCAAGTCAATCACTAAGAAGAGTTATATACCAACCAAATGCGTCCGAGAAACATAGCCGAGGGGAACTAAGCATCCCACCGATTAGACGATAGGTAGTCTGACCTATAAGGAGTCATCAACCAGAATGGGTAGAATGCTGCTCAGGTTTGCAAACATCCCAATGGTGAGAGCACTCTAGGATCAAATTGACGAACTCAAGTATGAAAATCTAGGAAGCCAACCCAACGAGCAAGGTGGGACTGAGCAGCCCTTTTCTTAAGAACTTCTTAGTGCTGGATTGCCAAGCAAGTTTCTTCTGCCTGATATAAAGGAACCACCAATCCTGATGAGCATTTGGAAACATATCAAAACCTCATGGAATTGCACAAATACTCCAATGCAACTAGATGTTTCACTCTTACCGGAATCGCAAGACAATGGTACCGAGCTCTTCGTCCTAGCACCATCTTTACTTTTAAAGATTTAGCAAAAGTGTTCGTCTCTCAGTTCTCGATGCATAAACTGCACAAGAAGCCTACTCACCATCTCAACACCATATGATAAAGGGAAAATGAAAGCATGGAAGCCTATCTTGTGTGCTTTATAAAGGATGAGATATTGGTTAAAGACCGATTAGATGTTATCGCCTGAGGAGCACTGCTAGCTGAACTTCACAACCCTACATAAAGTACCTATTGTCGGTGGCCAACCCTAAGACGTACTCAACCCTAATTAAGGAGATCCGTCAGCACATTGACGTTGAGCAGGCGGCAAATCCGAAGGTAAACCAAATCAGTAGAGAAGTCCTAATTAGAGTGTCAAAAAGGAAGCCAGACACCCAAAATTCCAGTATGTCCAGGCGTGGTGGAAAGAAATCCAAGAAAAATGACGACAAAGAATACATGCCTAGGTATCAAAACTTTACCACTTTGAATCAATCATTATCTAACATTCTGATGCAGGTTAATCCTAGGGAAATACGGATTGCCCCACAAAGGATTAAAGGCCCTCCATCTAAGAGGGACATATCCAAGTATTGTTGTTTTCATTGAGAGTACGGGCATGAAACCAATGCTTGCTGAGCCTTGAAGGATGAGGTAGAACGACTCATTCGACGAGGGAAGCTCAAGGAATTTGAACGTGGTCAGAACAACCATGCTCGGCAACATCAACCCCAACTTAATCAAGCTCCAGTTCACCAAGATGAAGCTATAAGGTAACATGAGTTTAAGTTCAGGACAATCATTGGTGGTCCATTTACCGGAGACTCTAACAAAGCACGAAAAGGTTATGCTAGGCAAGCCATTGTTTCGCGCCAAGTTTATGTGATGAGCCACTGAGCCAAGGTCCCATGGTTATCAAAAGAGTCCATCATCTTTATTAAAGATGAAGTTCAAGGCCTAATCCATCCCCATAAGGATTCTATTGTGGTAAGCCTAAAGATTGCTGGTCAGAAAGTGCATAGGGTACTGATCGATAACAAGAGCTCGGCATATGTACTCTTTACTTCAAAGCTCAATTGCATGAACCTGGTCGAACTTGGAGATGCCCCTCGTTAACACGTCCAGTCTGTGAAGTTCCTGGTGGTAAATTGCCCATCGGTCTACAATGTTATCATAGGTCCACATACTCTTAATGCCATTCGTGCTATTACTTCTACTTACCATCTGCTAGTCAAGTTTCCAATAGTAAGTGACATTGGAGTCTAAAAAGGGCTTTAGCATGAGTCCCGCCATTTACATGTGATTGCAATAATAGAAGCTCTTGACCATGCAATAGAAGAGCCAGTTCAGACGATTGAAGCATGCCAAAGCAGTCAGGTTGAGCATGTAATCACTGAAAAACTTACAATCTCATACATTATGGTTGGACAAGATCGTGTAAAACTTGTAGAAGATAGGAAATTTGATGAGCTAGACCCTAAAGAGCCCAAAGAAGAGCAACATAGAGAGCCAGTCGAAACTCTAGTTGAGGTTCCACTTTTTGAGGAAGAGCCGAACAAGACATGCAAGATCGGCTTGGCACTAACCAAGCAATTCAAAGAAGATATGATCCAATTTATGCACGAACACATGGATGTATTCACTTGTTCATGTGAAGACATGCTAGGGGATAGATCCTAGCATAATGGTTCACTGCCTCAATATAGATCCGAAGTTTAAGCCTATCAAGCAAAAGCATCGCGTACTCAATGTCGAACGCTACATGGTCCTCAATGCTAAGGTGGACAAGCTTCTCAAATCTAGATTCATTAAAGAGTCCCAATACCCCAAATGGATTGCCAATGTAGTCCTAGTTAAGAAAGCAAATGTCAGCTGGAAGGTTTGTGTCGACCTTACCGATCTAAATCAGGTCTGCCTGAAGGACAACTTTCTGCTTCCCAGGATCAATCATCTTGTTGAGGCAACCGTAGGGCACAAGCTTCTAAGCTTCTATTTTGGTTAGAACCATATCATAATGCATGAGCCTGACTAGGAGCACACTTCTTTTATGCTATAATGTTATGCATTTTGGTTAAAAGAATATAGGTGTGACTTACCAAAGCTAAATGAACAAAATGTTCAAGGAGAAAATCGGTGGCACCATGGAGGTATACGTTGATGACATGCTGGTCAATAGCCTTAAAACCAAGCAGCACATAGAGAACCTCAAGGAAACCTTTGGCATTCTTTGGAAGTTCTTAATGAAGTTGAATCTGGCCAAGTGCACATTTGGAGTTAGCACAGGAAACTTTCTTGGCTTTGATTGTCAGCCATCGAAGAATAAAAGCCAATCCAACTAAGATTAAGCCTGACTGGCGGTATGGCAGTGCTGAATAGGTTGATTTCACATGCCACCGACAAGTGTTGGCCCTTCTTCAAAATTGTCAGAAAGGATAAAGATTTTTCTTAGCTGGCTAAATGCAAGCAATCATTTAGAAAGCTGAAATAATATTTGGGACGACCACCACTATTGTCCAAGCCACGAGAAGGAGAACCATTAATCATGTAGTTAGCAGTTTCAAAGGGAGTAGTCAACTCGGCATTACCACATGAAGAAGAAAGGACACAATGGCCCATCTATTGTACTAGTAAATCCTTGCTCGATCCTCAAACCCACTACCCAGAAATGGAAAAGTTAGCCCTAGCTTTGATAGTAGGAGCTTGAAAGATGCGTCCATATTTCCCTACGTATAGAATTATTGTACTAACTAAATTCCCACTGAAGCAAGTCTTCTAGAAGCCAGATAATTCAGGGCGACTTGCCAAGTGGGCAATTGAGTTAGGGGAGTTCGATATCCAGTTCAAGGTAAGAACTGCAATTAAAAGACAAGCACACTCACAGATTTCATCTTGAAGTTTACTTAATACTAGAAGAATCAACACCGAGCAACAGACCACCCCCAACCCTAGTTGAATAGTGGACCTTGTTCATGGATAGATCTTCAACATACTTAGGCTCGGGAGTAGGAGTAATCTTCGTCAGTCCCAACGGTGTCAAGTTGAGTTGTGCCCTTCGTTTCCACTTCAAAGCCATCAATAATCAAGCAGAATATAAAGCGTTGCTCAGTGGTCTTCACCTGGCCAAAGAAGTCTCTGCTCGACACATATTAATTTTTAGTAATTGACAATTAATTATCAACTAGATCAATTCTGAGTACCTTGCAAAAGGAGAGAAGATGACTACCTACCTTGAGAAAGTTCGTGGACTTCTAGGTCAGTTCGAAACTTCCATAATCACGCAAGTACCTAGGTCGGAAAATTCCAATGCGGATACTTTGGCATGACTAGCAACCAGCCTTGAAGACAACCTTATGAAGACGGTGCCCGTTGAAGTTCTGGAAGCTCCGAGCAATAAAAAGAACAAGCTGGTGGCCCAAGTAGCTGTAACACCTTCTTAGATGGATCCCTTTATCTCCTACCTTCGTGATGGTATCCTTCCTAGTAACTACGATCAAGCCAAAAGTCTACGCCTCAGAGCAACTAGATATTACTTCAAAGGCATTATCCTTTATAAGCTTGGGATCAATACCCCAATCTTAAGATGTCTCTGAGAAGACGATGCCAAGCAAGTCCTAATCGAAGTACATGAGGGAATATGTAGAAATCATTATGGAGGCCGAGCGTTAGCCCATAAGGTGTTGCATATGGGATACTATTGGCCAACAATTCAACAAAACTCAGCAGATTTTGCTTGGTCCTATGACAAGTTCGTTGTACCCAAGATTATCGCTCGAGGAGCTTAGCTCTATCACCAGCCCATGGCCCTTCACCAAGTGGGGCATTGATTTGATCGACCCCCTCCCAACGGCTGGTGGTCAAATAAATACGCAGTGGTAGCAATAGATTCTTACACTAAGTGGGTGGAAGCTGAGCCACTAGCTAAGATTACGGAGCAAAAAGTCGGTGACTTTGTCTAGAAAAAAAAATATGCTGCTTTGGCATATGCACAACATTATCTCTGACTGTGGTACTCAACTTGACAATTCTAAATTCTGGGAATTTTGCCACAACTTCTTCATCTTGAAGACCTTTTCAACTTCGGCTCATCTTCAGAGCAACAACCAAGTTGAAGTAGTCAACAAGACGATTAAGCAAACTCTATAGAAGAAGCTATTAAAGCTCAGGGGAAGCTGGGTGCACGAGTTGGTGCAAGTACTCTGGTCATACTGAACAAGCTTCCATGTAACAATTGAAGAAACTCAATTCTCATTATGCCGTGGTGTGGACACCTAGTCCCAATCAAGGAAATTAGTTCATAATTGAATAAAGAATAATCATCTTAATTACAATCATAAAATCAAGGAGAGAATAAATTTGAAACTATAAGAGAATGCAAGTTACTACTGAAAGTCTTCTTTTCCAAGTAATCTTCTTACTCTTCCATTTCTATCCTCCCCAAAAGTCTCTCAAATAAACCCTCATTGGGTCTATTTATAGCCTTGATACATTTAGGAACCAATAAGGACTAGAACTCTTATATCTAAATTAAATCGCTGTCTTGCCATGGTGCTAGTCCAAATCCGCCGTGGTGCTCCACCCTTGGATTCTTGGGCAACTTGGTGTTTCGTCGGGCGCCGAGGTGCATAAGCATTCCTGCCACAGTGCTCTGGGCACAAACTTGATTCCCTAGGTTCCTTGTGTTCAGGCACCGCAGTGGGATCGACCATTCGCCATGGCACTCTGGCCTCGAATCTCAAGTCTGTTTGTCATCAAAACGGGTACAGCGGCGCATGAGTACTTCCGCCGTCGCACAAAGGTAGTTTTAGACCAATTTTTCACCGATCTTCATATTCTTCTTCCAGTTTCACCCGAATTGCTTCTTTTTCATACTTTTGGCCATTTGAGACCTAAACAAATAAAAAGAATGATTATTAACATAGAATTACTCTAAAACTAATAAAATATCAAGTTAAAATATATATAATAAGTTGTACTAAATCGACTTATTAAATATCCCCAAACTTAACATTTTGCTAGTCCTTAAGCAAAAATAAAATAAAATCTAACCTAAACTACCCTAAAAACAAAATAATTAAACCATAACCTAGATCAGAACTCAATTTAAAATTTCTCAATCTCTAAGAATCAAATTCATTCATCAAGTTAATTCACAATGTTGTCTCAAAAATTACTAATAACATAAAGTCGTCAAGAACCTATCGGACATTTCAACGATTAGAAGAATCACTCAAACATTCATTCCATTCAAATTATCAATCCTTCGAAAAATTCAAGTGAGCAACTTTTCAAACAATCAATTCTACTTCCCGAATAATTTTATAAAAACAATCACAAACAAAGTTGACCTCTAAAATGTAATATATGATATCAAATGTCATAAGCTTAGTTTTCTTGTCACTCTCCACTAATTTAGAATCATCATGTTACCTCGGATCAAAAGGTTTTTAATAAGCTTGTAATTTTAGCCTAAGGTGTTGGCCCAAAAAGAATGGATATGAAAAATTCAAAGGATGAGAACACTCACAATTGAACAAATATAAATAACTTAAGAGCTCATTAACACTAACACCACTTCATAATTTATTGAAAATTTTCATACTCTTTTTCTTCTTTGTGCACATAAATGCTTTTCACATATTTCATCACTAGTACCATTTTTTTTTTTTATAACATATCATTCCTTAATTTTTTTCTTCTTTCTTTTTTCATTCTTTTATTTTCATTCCTTCTCACATTCTTCGTTTTATTTTCTAACACCCCCAAACTTATTTTTTATTAAAACCGGGGCTAACAACACATTTTTTCCCCATCATTTTCTCCTTAATTTCCAGCTCTTAAACGAAATAAATAATAACAAACAAGTGAATGTTCTTATTAAGGATAAGGATATGTGTTTAAGCTCATAATAGTTAGGAAGATATGCTTAAAGAAAGAAATAAGGCTAAATTCATAAATAAGGCTCAAATGGGTAACTAGCGGATAAAATACTCAAGGTAAGGCTTGAAAAGCTCAAACGATCCAAAGAGGGCCTAAATCATCTCCTTAGTAACATTCAAATCTAGGATTTCGTCTCAAGAAATAATCAACCAAATTCTAAATTTTTTTGAGGCCTATACTCATCCACAATTGTCTAAATAAAACTTCTCTAAGCATGTAAAACGTGATCATTCTCAAAACCATCATATTAGACCAAAATTGAATATCAAATCCAAACATCCAAAGTATCCTCAAAACCTAAGTAATATCAAATTTCATCTCAAAAATCATGCATCACATTAATCAATATATTATAATCGACTATATGAATTAACCAAAAAAACAAAAAATAATTCTCAAAAATCGAAATTTTTTGACTTATTATTAGTTAAACTAAAGAAACAAAAACAAACAAACACATGACACAAATTCAAGGATATTTCCCACCCCCAATCTAAATCTTACATTGTCCTCAATGCACTAGTGTAAAATAAAACTTAAAGGATAAGAAAATATTGCTATAAATTTTTGCATTCGGATTCCTAGAATAGTATTAAGTGTTTTTACCATAACTAGATCTGTAGATATCCAAATGATCTGATTCTTATGACAACAGAAAGCTAACTCAAAGGGCTTGAATCTATCTTTCATCACTTTTCCAAATTTGGCCTGAAACTTGGCCAAAATTGGCCAACAAATAGGACCTGAAAACAGATCCCCTGGAACCTCTAGCAAACTCCAAATAATCAAAACCAAAACAAATAAAATAAAACTAAAAATAAAAATCAAGAATTAAAGGAATAAAAGAAAAAAAAATCAAAATTTTTTTTTTTTAAATTGCTTGGGTTACCTCCCAAGAAGCTATAAAATTAAAGTCATTACCTAGACTTTCGGTGTCCTCAAAGAAAGGCGTCCTTCCATGGAGAGTTGAAAGTCCACAACTCTTGAGGATCCAGCCATAACGTATGTCAGCTTGAATAGTATGGGTGGCTATGTGTCTAGGTAGTCAACAAAATATGTAACTTCTCCATAAGATGGGGTTGAGACCGCAAAGGGAAGGGGTTGTATTTTGGGTAGGTTAGGAGTGGATTGTAGCGATGTTAATATCATTGGTAATACACACTTCTTGGCTTCTTATGGTGGCTACTCCTCCTCTACTGGAAAACTTGGCTCCTCCTCAAATTTTTGATCGGTTGGCTTTTCATCTAGCAATATATCTTCAGGCACTAGTTCTTACACAAGCTCATCATTCAAAGAAATTGTTAATAAATCATGTTGATGATTAAACTCTTACATCTCGCTATTAATATTTCTTATCTCCTCTAGCATATTATAAAAATCCTCCAAAGGATCTTGATGTTCTTGTGCATTTTAGTGACTAAGATACCAATGGTAATTATATCTCACCATGCCTTTCAATAAGAAGTAAGCATCATCCACATTTCTTGACAAGAAAGGATAGCCACTAGGCATAGATCTATCATCCACCCACCTTCCAGCATTTTCATTCAATCCAAAGTAAAAGATCAAATGAATTTGCTCCTCCAGTACAAAGCCATAAGGGATAGTTCCTACAAAGTCCTTGAATCTCGCCCAAGCCTCATAGAGTGATTTCGAATAATGTTGTTGGAACATTGAGTTTTTGACGGTATGTCATTCCCTCGATGCACCTAAACAAAAAACAAAAACAACAAGAATCAAACTAGCAAAGAGATAACTCGTATTAATATTAGTAAAAACAAATAGTCCCCGGCAACGACGCCAAAAACTTGATGCGAATTCTAGCAAATGCACTATATTGTTCAAGTAATATATGAAAAAGAGTAAGAATGTCAAACCCACAAGAACTATATGTTACTAATTACTAAAATTGATTATCCCAAAATACTATTTGGTTAAACGAAATTAAGAGTTGACAAGAAAACTAAAATTGACAATTAAAAAGAGCAAGGATTGAATTCAAATGATGACAAAATATAGGGCTTAAGACTTCACTTCAAACACTCATATGTTATTGATTATTTAACTTAATTTTTACTATTCTTTATTTGGAGATTTCATTCCATAGGCCAACAAATATTTTCTCTCGAAATATATTAGATTAATCCTTAAATTACTAACTCAACATATCTCTATGTGAATTTAAGTCTAAAGAATTTATTAAGTTCAATAGAATTATTATAGATTCAACTATTAATATCTTAGATCATGTTAACGTATCTCTAATATTTATTTAATCTAAAGTATTCTACTTTATTGATCTAATCTAGATTATATCTCTCAATATCAACCTAAATCATGGAATCATTCAAAACTTGGATCCTTAAGTGATGAAAGTATTAAGAGAAAAGTAGATACATAAATAAATCAATGTATAGCAGAAAATTAATTTAAATAAATCAAAAGCATAATCATGTTTGAGTCACATCTCAGCCCTAGAAAAAAGAAATTAGTTCATAATTGAATAAAGAATAATTATTCATGTATAAAAGAAACCCAAAAGTATAAAAGAATGCATGTCACTGCTAAAAGTCTTCTTCTCCAAGTAATCTTCTTGCTCTTCATTTTTTATCCTCCCTAAAAGTCTTCTTCTCCAAGTAATCTTCTTGCTCTTCATTTTTTATCCTCCCTAAAAGTATCTCAAATAAACCCTCATTAAGTCTATTTATAGCCTTGGTACGTTTAGGAACCAATAAGGACTAGCACTCGCAGATCTAATCAAATTCAGATTTAAATTGAATAAGATAAAATAAGTTCTTTTAAATTAAATCGTCATTGCGCCACGGTGCAGGTCAAGATCTGCTGTGGCGTTCTAGCCTCTAATTCTTGGGCAACTTTTTTTTTTCATCGGGCGCTGCGGCATTCTGAGTACGAACTTGATTCCCTGGGTTCCTCATGTTTTGGTGCCATGGCAGGATCAACCATTTGCCGCAATACTTTGGCCCCAGATCTCAAGACTGTTTGTCTTCAAAATGGATGCTACGATGCATGAGTACTTCCGCCGTGGCGCAAAGGTGGTTTTAAACCCATTTTTCACCGATCTTCGTATTCTTCTTCTAGTTTCACCTGAATTGCTTCATTTTCATATTTTTGTCTATTTGAGACCTAAACAAATAAAAAGAATAATTATAATATAAAATTACTCTAAAACTAATAAAATATCAAGTTAAAACATATATAATAAGTCGTTCTAAATCGACTTATCAACTATTCGTTGGCCCTATTCGGTAAGTGTCCCATATTTGAAATGGGCTACCTACTAGGTGAACTTGTATTCAGCTTACAAGTCGCTGAGTTATTTGAGAAAGGTTGCCGCTCCTCAGTGGCCTTGCTTAGTAAGTGACCCATTTTTGGAATAGGCTAACTAATAGGTGTACTTGTATTCAACTTACAAGTCGCCGAACTAATACCCTCTAGGTATTACGTTTAAAGGATCACTACTCCTCAGTGGTTCCAGTTGGTAAGTGCCCCGTTCCATTAGGTGTACTTGTATTCGACTTATGAGTTGTTAAGCTGCTAGATAAAGGTCACTACTCTTAAGTGGCCCTACTTGGTAAGCAACCCATTTTTGGAATGGGCTACCTAATAGGTGTATTTGTATTTAGCTCGGTAAGCGCCCATTTTTTAAATGGGCCACCCATTAGGTGTATCTGTATTTAGCTTACAGGTCACTGAACCAAACTCTTTGAATGGCCTAAATAGGTTATTCTTGGTAAGCTATTTCTCATTTTCTCGGTAAATTCGACTCCTAAACAAATTTCCTTAGAAATAGCCAACCACCAATAATTGACCTTATCAAACCAAACCTAAAATCTATGTGATTTTTGCAAATAGATAGTTTGAGTATTTTAATGCTTAAATTAAATTGCAAATGACAAATTAACAACATTGATAAGGCTTAAACTAAAGATAAGGCAATTAAGTATTTACTTAAGCGCACCATGCTTGCTCGGCTCAACAAGTTAAGATTATTTTAAAAATAAACCTAGCACACCCCAACTGAGTTCAAAGATAAGAGCTGTCTAAAAAATAAATTAAGGCCGACACATCCCATCAGGCTAGGCTAAAAACTCAGTCTTAAAATGGAAGTAAAGATATTACAAAATCCTTAAGGGGAAGCAACAATGAGATCATTCTCAGCAAGGGCTTCAACCACGGGCTCCTCCTCCTCTTCAGTAGGAAATTATTTTTCCAACCACTTAAACATCAAAGGAGAGGCTGGGAATTGCTGGACCGTGATATCTTTCTGTAACATCCCGTACTTCTCGTAATCATTTTAGACTTATGCTTCTAAAATTTGAAGCCAAATTTTTTTTAAAAAAAACATACTAACACTCAGAACGCTATTAACTTGTAATCCATATATTTTCTTTGAGGGGATTCAAATCTAATTTTGATTGAAAACATTTTTCTATAAACTTTGTGAAAACAACTTCCCATTTCAAATTACCATAGTAAACTTATTTGAAATTATTTCTTATAAAATATTCAAAATACGTTTATAAATACTAAAGTAATATTTTCGATAGT
>WUAT03491640.1:0-15272 GCA_010015005.3 Ulmus americana | reverse complement strand
GGATCTTGGTGTTTTAATGGTTAAAACATTTTTTTTTAAACCTACACTTTCCGCTGCGCGCTTAAAATTTTCCAACACTGTATGCCTTGCCCGTATGGCCTGCGCCTCGTCTCGCATCATCCAGGCTAATCGTGCATAAGCATAGCCCACCCCGCGCAGTCCATACGGACCTTGCCCACAGCCAAGCCGCCTAGTCTGAATAGAGTCTAATGAGTGCCAATGTTGGCTTGACCCAAAAATGTTCCAAATTACTTTTTAAGCTAATTTTCCACCCATCAGGGTCAATTATGACATCAAAACTATCTTTTGTCCGACCGGATTTTAAAATGACCAAGTGAAATTTTGTGTATAGAGCTTGGAAGTTGGTATCTTGACAGACTTCGCCTGCTCGGCCAGTTAGAGGCCAAAATGATAAATTTGTCCGAGCCAAATGGCTCATTTGGGCTTGTTTCTGAACCAAAACACATATGAGAGGCTTTAATACATAAATGGATGTTATGGGATGAATAATGGGTGTTTAAGATGTTAAATGGGGCAGGTGTCAAGCTATGGCAAGTTCTTGGATAAGGGTCATTGTCCTAAATCACCTCTAATTGCATGGGTAACACCTTGACTCACCCCACTAAGTTTTCTAGTCGATGGAGTCTCTATTTATAAGGGGATTTGACTTCAGATTGGGGCCTTTGTAAAATTGCAAACACTCAAAGCTCTCCCTATTTTCCTCCCAAACTGAAAAGAGTTCAACCAAGAACACATAGTGTTCTTCAGCTTGTAACCTCAGATTTTTGAAATATTGAAACTTAGATTTCAAGATCAAGCTAAGGTAAAAAGTTTCCCCATAAATTCTTAATGGTTTTCTAAGGATTTTGGTTCAAAAACTAATAGATTTGCTTATGAAAATGAAAGGTGTTCATCTACTTTTCAGCAAACTTGGAATTTGAAATTTAAGCAATTTTTTTGTGTGTTCTTCAAGGTGAAACCTTGGTTTCTTTTTATGAAATTATTCATGCATGTCTTGGAATAAAATTTATGTATAATTTTTTACTTTTTCATGTAAGAATTTGTTAAGAAATTGAGTGAATTGTTAAGTTGTATTGAACCTGGTTTTGAACAGAAAGTTGGCCGGACTGTCTTTATTAATTATAGAACCTATAGAACTCCAAATTGAATGTTTGATAGATTTTTGAAACTCCGTGGATGTCTATTGTTATGTGTAAAAATATGGGATTTTTACCCTCTTTGGATTTTAATTTATAAGGCCATAAAGGCCGATTGCTCAAATGAAACCGATTTCTGAGTATCGAATTTGAAAAATTTATATAAGGGTTTTAAAGTCATCAAAATGGATGATTATTTTTCATGAAATTCCTTAAGATTTTAAAATAAGTATTTAAATTTATTTTGGGCATGTTTAATGAAAACTTGTGATGTTTTGAACACGAAATTGTTAAACTCCTGAAAATGCTCAAACCGAGATATCCTGTTTTTGGTCTCTCTATTTCAGCCCTGTTTTATAAGCTAAAAAATGATATTAAATTTGATATTTTTACAAGATTTAATTTAAGGAGTTAAATAAGTTTTAAATTTTGTTTCAATCAAAAATATTATAAAATGAATTAGATATGAAATTTACAAAAAGGGTCCACAAAACTGCCCAAATCACTTAAATGGATTTAAATGTTAATTTTTGTTTTAAAGGAATAAAACAGTAAAAATAAAACAAAAATTATACAAATGGTCTTAAATCTCTAAATAGATCATTAAAAAGTGATTTTTTTAATCATATTGGACTTAAATTAAGAAGTTTTTACACGATTTAAGTCCTAGGGACGAAATTACATTTTTAAATGGATTAAAGTGTAAACTTTTAATGTTTTACATTAAATATTGTAAAGTCTAAGTTTTATGCCAATAGACAACCTTTAATGAAAATTTGGTTTTTGAAAGCATTATAAACCAATGATATTTTAAAACTGAGTTATTTAATTAATGGTATTATAATTGTCAAGCAACGACCCTTTTGGTTGTTAATTGTATTGTATGGAAATCTTTCTGGATAACCAGTAACTGATTTTGTTACTACACGCAATAGGCTTAAGTTGCGTTCAATTCAAGGAAGGAAAAGACTAAGGTTTAGAATGCAACAAAGAGGTAAGTGCAGACCTGACCTACAGCATAAAAAAAAAAATTCTGAAAAAGAGCGTAGTATACCTATTATGTGCTAAACTGTGTTTATTAAGTGATTTGTTACTTAAGTGTTTAAGTTAAATGTGAATATGTGATATACTGTTGATTCTATGCTCAAACTACTTGTTGTTATAACATGTTGTATTTCTGTATAGAATTATAAATGAAATATTTGAGTGATATTTAAGAAATTATGTGATGCTTAAAGAAACTGTAATGATATTAAAAACTGTAATCAAAATTAAGAAACATACTTAAGATTTAAGAGTGTAGTATCCACCTTCTCTTCAAAAGAAGATTACTCAAGCTCAAGGTTCAAGTGCTCAAGTATTCAAGAAGTAATTCAGAGTAGTTACTACGGATCCCCAACTCTCTAGTTACACTAATAGGATATGTACACTGGGCCCAAAATATTAAGGATTAGCAATGTAATTAAAATACTTAAAATTAAAGAAACTGAAGCATAATACAGCCTACTTGTTTGTATTGTGTTATATAAATTATTTTAATGTGATTGAATGTATTTTGTGTACAGTAAATACACTGCACATATTTGTGAGAAACAGTTTGTACTTACTGAGCTTTTAGCTCACAACTTACATTCGTGCTGTAGATAATGATGTTGCTGGTTTATTAAACTTGCTGGGCTGAGATGGATTCGGAGGTGGGTTATGGAGAAAACCACTTCGCCTTATATTTCTGCATTATGCTTTCAAGTTATTTTATTAAACCTTAAGTAAAAGTAGTTTATAATATTATTAGTCTAACGAACATTTGATTCATTAACAACTTATCATTGTTTTCATTTACAAGCTTTTCCACAAATGCACTTTAAGAAAAAGGTTTGGGTGGTGATCAAGTTTTATCAGAAAATGGATCTTACACTAATCCACCAAATATTTTTCTCAAACTACTATAAGTATTTCAAGGTTTTTATTTTTTTTATTTTTTTAAAGTGTTTCAAAAAAAAAATTACTATGATTTTTGCTAAATTACATTTTAATTATTCTAGTAAAACTCGGGGTCCCACAATTTTTAACTTACTTGACTATATAGAATTGTAAATATAATAGAAATTAAAAGATAAAGTTATAATGAAAATTAAATTAAATGATCTAAAAAGTTTACAAATTATCATTATCCATAACTATCTCATAATATTTCAAAATGATCATTTAACTAGTCAAATTTACCGTTTTATGACTTAATGGACGAAATTTGTAACGGCATCAGTTTTTTCGTCCACGTGAGGTGCACATGATAATAGAAGGAACGATTTTGTAATTTCAAACAAGTAATTGAAAATGATAATTGATCTATACGTAATTGGTTTTTTTGTTTTATCTAATGTGCAACACTATTTCTTCAATTTAACCATACTATTTTTTTCCTTATCCAATTTTTATCTCACTAGGTTTTTTTTTGTAACGTTTTTAACGAGATAATTATAGACAATAGTAATTTGTAAACTTATTAGTTCATTTAATTTAATTTTTATTAGAACTTTATCTTTTAATTTCTATTATTAATATTTATTTTTTTTTAACTTCTCTTTATATTTATAACTCTATATAATTTAGTAAGTTAATAATAATATTCTATCTAATTTATTAAGAAAGCATATTTTTAGTCATATTTGACTTTGGCACGTTTTCGACCATTTTTTAGGCATGTTATTTGGCACGGTACGACACGAAGCACATCATGCATTAATTGTGTTAGGCTCCTCTTTTATTAATCAGGCACGGAACGACACATAAAAAAAATGGGCTAAGCACGACATGACACAAAAACATGTATGGCACGACTTTTAGCGTCTCGTGCCACCCATATTTACAACACTAACTCGGATTCTAATTTTAAACATCTTTCTAAACACAAATTCAAGTTTCATAATTCAAATCACATAACTTAAATTTTTAAAATTGAATCGCTGAACCAAACGACCCCAAAATTATCTTTGTTCAAAATCTCAAAAATAAAAACTCTATTCAAATCCCCAAAATAAAAATTCTGTTAAGATCATCAAACTTCTATTCAGATCGCGAAGAAAACAGCCCCATGTCTTAAAAAAAAAACCCAAGACCCCATAAAAACTAACTCAAAAGTTTACACAACTTATGATAAATGTTAATATTATGGTATGAATATAAATATATATTTTAATGTACAAACATATTTTTAACCTATTAGTATTTTTAAATAATATATAGGCAAAATGTTATTTCTCAAATTAAAAAAAAAAAAAGAAAGAAAGAAAGAAAGAAAAAAAGATATATACATGATAGATCAACATAAAAATTTATAAAAAATTAAAAATGTCGGACACGTTCTAATTTTGTCTATTGTTCAAATGAGTCTCCTTCCTCTTTTTTTGTTTTTAAATTTTTTGATCAAACACTTAAAATAACAATATTATTTTTATGTTGTTCCTATATTACCAAAAAAAAAAAAAAGTAGTAAGTATTTTTGTTACAACATCTCCACGAGCCTCTCTCGTGAGGGCAATTTGAACCTTTTAAATGGAATTAATTAGATAATTGAAGAATTTCTTACAAAAATTGATGACTTTATTTCATTTACATTGAAAATATTTAATATTTTCTCTAATTTTTCAAGGCTATGGTTTAATTTCCATATTATTTTAGGATTAGCGTTTTTTAAAAATGAGTTTTGAAATCACTATAATTCATCACATTACTCGTAGACAAATAAGATAAGGATGAACTTAATAGGATTGTTTAATTCATAATTTGAACATAATTTTATTTTAGCAATTTAAAAAATTAAATTAGTATTTGTTTCATGATCTGAATCACGATTATGTGAAAATAGATAAAGTCAAACAAGATGATGTTTATTTGAGTATTTGAATATGATTATTATTATTATTTTTTATTTCCACTATTTTTGCATATTTTTGAAGTACCAAAATATTTATTGGTCATTTAAAAATAAAATTTATCATTTTTTTTGTAATTTATTGATTTTTTTCCTTCCTTTTTATGTTTATTTTAATTTCATTACTGAGATTGATTTCTTTTGTTTTATTTTCGTCTTAAATTTTAAAATAAAAAAGATACATTAAAAAAAAAACTCATAAAATAATGTTGATAGAATTTTGACATTAAAATACTAATACAAATGTATTAAATATTACAAAACAAAATGAAACAATTCAAGTGGAAATAAATCACTTCGACCAATAACTATCCTAAGCATTGTTATTCTACGAAATCTATTCTTTCAAAGTATTTCGAAACTGGCACAATTTTTTGTCATCACTTTTTTCGCCCGACTAATTTACGTATTACTATTATATGGTTCACTAAACAACTTGTCATCTACTGCATGCATTTTGATAAAATTATGAACCACAATACATGCAATAAAAATCATTAAAATATTTCTCCAATAGATAGTGTCATATTGGTAAGGATATGAAATTTGCTCTTCTAAAGGTAGAGGTGAGGAGATGGAGATACAAAGAAGGAGACCCTAATAAAAAATATTAGAGTGAATTCTATGAACTTATTGATACTTGAATTAAAATTTGAATAAAAATTATATTTAGGTTCAACTCAAATAGAGAAACGAATCGTTCTTGAATATATTTTTTTATTTCAATCGTCAAAATAAAAGTCCCAAATAGAGAAGAAAACAGATCAATATATACAGAGTGTCTATAAAACACATTTTCAAAAGAGGAGGACATAATTAACAAAATTAAGAGAGTGTCACATTTTTAATTAAAAATAAATAAAAAATCGGTAGTCGGTACGTTCGTCAGGACTTGCGCGTGCTTTCCACGAATAAGCAATTTTGATAAGAGCACCGTGAACTTCAACCGATTTTTCACATTACATTTGGGCTTTGTCTTTTCCTTTTAATTTTAATATTATTTTATTCATTTTTTTAATTTATTAAAATCTTCTCTTTTTGTCGGTATAACCCACGAGCACCACTCCCAATAATACACCGTGTGGAATTTTTCCTCATCAAATCCGCCTTTGACATTGTCCAAAGTCAACCCCCAAAACCATTTTTCAATTTCCACTCTTAAAATATTATATTAAATAATAAAAGCCAAAAACCACCGTAACACAAGGCCACAAGCATAGAGATGCCAACCCACCTATTTATCTCTCTTACACAAAAAAGCCCACTTATTTTCTCTCTCTAGACTTTTTTGCAGAAACCCACTCTCTCTTTCTATATATACATGTTATATATATTATTCTTTTGGCACTCATTACATCCTTATCTTTCCTCTCCTCATCAAAAGTCAGCGCCTTCTTTTGTCTCTCTCTCTCCTCTCCTCCTCCTCCTCTCCCTCTCTCTATAGCAGCAAGCAGACACAAGGTACAGATTCACAGAGAGCTTGTCGAAGCAAAGCTTTGGCTATGGAAGAAGATTGGGATCTACAAGCTGTGGTTAGAGGTTGCTCCGCCGCTTCAACCACCACTACCACCAACGGAGCTATCTCTTTTCCGGTGGAGTTTCAACCCGTCTCTCTATTCTCTTCGTTTGGGAACACCAACCAACATCAAATGGGTCAAGTAGTCTTTGGTCTTTCGGATCCGATTAGAGCTAGAAGTGTAGCTGAAGAACTGCATGAGCTTTACAAGCCTTTCTTCCCCAAATCTCACCCTTCTTCTATCTCTATCTCATCTTCTTCTTGTTCTAATTCTCCTCAAATTACACCAATCTCTCCTGTTTCTTCTTCTTCTTCGTTCTGTAATGTATCGAACGAACAACAACGACAGTTAAAGCCTGTCGTTTTGCAGCAGCCTAAGCAATCTCCTCAGGGTTCAGTTCACACAACTGCTCGATCCAAAAAGAGGTGAGATTTATGAGAAAAATAATAAAAAGTTGAATTTTGATAACTACCCATCTCGTAAAATTGGATTTTTTTTTATATTTTTTATAAAGGGTTCGATTTATATTTCTTGTTTGTTTTAATTTCAGGAAGAATCAGCTCAAGAAAGTTTGCCAAGTTCCAGCTGAGAATCTATCTTCAGATATATGGGCATGGAGGAAATATGGTCAAAAACCCATCAAAGGCTCTCCATATCCGAGGTGAGTTTCAAAGATTTAACCGCTTTTAATCTTAAAATTATGAACAAGTTTTTCTTTCTTTTGTTCTGAAAATTAAAATTTGATTTTTGATTTGTTGAACAATAGGGGATATTATAGATGTAGCAGCTCAAAAGGGTGTTTGGCTCGAAAACAAGTGGAGCGGAACAGATCTGACCCGGGAATGTTTATAGTCACATACACCGCCGAGCACAACCACCCAGCACCAACTCACCGGAACTCACTCGCCGGCTCCACGCGCCAGAAGCCCTCAACGCCGACAGCGGTCACCGGCGGTGACTCTAACAAATCCACCACCAAACCCTCTTCTCCGGCGACCTCAATTGAAGAAGAACTAGTTGTACCTCAGAGTACAACCACCGAGAGCAAAGAAGAAGGAAAGGATGATCTTTTGATGGATGATGAAGAAGACGATGAGTTTGGGTTTTCAGATATGGCTGTGAGTGATGATTTCTTTGTGGGTTTGGAAGGGCTTGAAAGTCCGGAGGCCGGAGAGTTCTTTTCGGATAATTTTCCGTCGAGTTTTAGCCTTCCTTGGGTTGCTAACAATGCTGCTACGGCCGCCGGCGGTAGCTAACTCGCCGGAAAGTTTATTTGTCATTTCATCTTTGTTAACATTTGTTAGTGAGCTTAGCAGAGAGAAACAGAGTTGTAATTAGTCATTTAATTATGTTTTTTCTTTTTTTTTTTCCAGTAAATTTAAATAGGGATTAAATGCAAGGATCATTTAGTTATGGGTTTTATATTAACTTTTTCTTTTTTTGGTTCTTTTTATGGAATCTATTTTTTACTTTTGTGTGTATGATGATTTAATCTGTGATTAGAACCAAAAGAAAGACAATGTGAATGCATTTTTAGTGATGATTCGCCGTTGTTAGTTGTATCGGCATATGGAAGCATTTTAGGAGACAAATGGATTTGGCATCTTTGTAGAATAACAACTCTGAAAATCTTAAAGACAAATTTTTGTGATAGAATCGTATTAGTTTGCAAAAATGTTCTAAATTTTGTATATGACATATTTGTCATGGAAAATGGGATCTACTCAATTTTGGTAAAAACCAAGAACACTTTTTTTTTTTGAATGTCATATTGGTTTTGATGCTGTTAGGAAGAAGAAGAAAAAAGTCCCAACGGTAAATAAACGAGTTTAGAAAATAACTTGGGAGAATGATTTATAGTCATTTAGCGTTTTTATTAACTCATGAACAATACAGACAGGTTTCAAACTTTCTAGTCGGAGTGTTTTGAGCTTAAGAACTATAAATCAAATATTATATTGTAATAGCACCCGATTTGAAGCTAATATGAGCAGGTGGTGAAAAGTAAAATGGTTAATTCGAACAATTTTGAAGGGTTTAATTTGAATGATAAAATCCTACCTAGTAGATGCCAACTTAGCTCCAACAGTACATATCATTTTATTCTATTTTTTGGAAAGGAATTTTTTACACAAAAAAAAAAAAAAAAGAAAAAAAAAGAATAAACTCTATTCTATTTTAAAGTTTTTACATTAAATTTATGTTTGTCTAAAATATATTACAAATATATTTAAGATTTGAATTTTTTTTCAAGTTGATTATGGGAATATATTAGGGGCTGATTGTGTTTGTGATTTTTTAACATTTTAAACGTAATATTTTAAATATGGTATTCTAAACAGAATGTGTTGAAAATAATATTGAACATATATAGTATTTGTATTTGGAGTAATATTCTGAACATAATATTAAATAAGATATTCTAAATAGAATATGTGTTTGGAACAGTATTTTAAACAAAATATTTGAATTTTTTAAAATTATTGTTTCATTTTTTAATTAGAATAATTTAATTTAATTATGTTATAATTGGACATTTAACTATATATTATTTTCCTATCATTTAAATTAATTATTGATAAATTATTTATTTACACAAAATAGTAGCAAAAACTTATTACTTGTCGGTATAATTTTTTTTAGTTAATCAAGTGGCACAACATAATTTACAATTAACATTGCCAATTTAACATTACTATTATCACTGTTACTAATATCTCTACCGTTACCATTACTATTATAATTATTGTTGTTATTACCATTACCATTACAATTATCTTAACCAATTTACTATTACCATTATTATTACTATTACCAATATCATTACAATTACAATTACAATTATTATTACTATTACTATTGTCATTACCATTACTATTACTATTATTATTATTATTACTAATACAATTACTAGGGTAGTAATACTGTAACCGTTACCGTTACCATTATCATATAATAATCGTTACCGTTATCATTATGATTCCAGCTACCATTACCGATATTAATATCATTATTATCACTATTTTATTATTTTGAAAAAAAAAATCATTTTTTTGGGACTATTTTAAACAATTATAAGTATTCTCAATAGAGTATTATAAGCATTGTATTTTAAAACGGGAAACAAATACAATGGAGCATTCTAAATATTATATTCTAAACGGAAAAACATACATATTGCAGTATTTAGAATACTAAACAGTGTATTCTAAATCACGAACCAAACAAGACTTAATAATTTAATTTTAATATTATTATTTTATAATTAAACTGATAATATTTGTAATTTTTTTTTTTTTAATATATATATAAACCAAGCTTCCTACATACTCGAAATAGGCTTAAGTACATATCGTAACAAAAGGAAAGACAGAAACAAAAATAGTTTCTATTAACTTGTTTTTTTTTTTTTTTTAGGGTTTATATTGTCTTATTACTTATTTTGACTATTGTTAAGCTTGTTTTCTTGATTGTTATGTTTAATTACCCTATAATCAATTATTACTAAGAAAAAAATAGTCAACTATTAGCGGCTAGACTACTACTCTTCTAAGTACACAAATTAATTATAATTTGGAAATAAAGTTTGACTTCAGGTTTTCAATAACTTGCAGTTTTATCAAACCTATAAAATTATGTAACAACTTAAGATTACTAAATAAAACTATCATTTAAAAGTTCATAAATATACAAGAACTTTTGCCCCTCCCTTCTGTCTAATGCTATGTTTGGTAATTAGGATGATAGATTGAATAGCATTGATTGTCTCGATCTATTCTTAGCTGATTCTTGTTTTTTATAAAAAATAATAAAAAAAAAGGTAAAAATTATGAATCCTTCTATGTCCACAAAAAATAATACATCCAATGAAAAAATTTAAAATATTGAAAAATACCAAATTTATCTTATAATTTTCACTTTTCAATTTTCTAGTATGAGTAATAAAGTAATTTTGTTAATAAATATTCATCTTTCATTTTTTTTTATACCGAACAATAATAAAGATTACTTTTTTCTCCTCATTCTTATTTTACTAAATAACTTTGAGGAAACATACAATTCATTATTTCCTTCCAATTTTTCATATTTCATGCACAATCCATCATTTATCCTTTTCATTCCTCCTACCAAACATTGCCTAAAAGTCTCAGTTTTTTCTTTATCCTAGCCGGAGCTCTTGCCACGCGTGATGGTGCATTGGTTGTGTTCTAGCAAAGAAAATTGACGAGCAGGATAATCAGAGGATTAGTAATACTATGGTCTGGGCGGCGAAGTATTTGGAGCTCGGGAGGTTACAGATCGAAGAGTTGTCTGATGGTGGCTCTCGGAAGTTTTGACTTCCCATTGAGGTTAAACTGGGCTCTGATGACCTCCAACTTTAGAGGTTTTGGTGTCCGGCGTTGTTCCTCCCTCCTGACGTGGGTGGTAGCGGCGGCCAACTTTGGCGGAGATGGTGGGGCAGTGACAGCGGCCATGTTGGGTGTTCTCTTTGTCCCTTTGAAGCTCGAAGTGTTACAGAGGCTAGACAGTTGCAACTCCAAGAGTGAGATTTGTTTAATGACTTTGGATTTTTTTTTTTCAGATATGTGTTCGAGTTCTTTATTTGTGTTTTCTGTATTATTTGTAATAAGTCCACATATCTTTATGGATATAGTAATAGGTTTTCTACTTGAACTTTTATTCAAAGTAATCATTTTTTTTATATAAATTTAGATCTATCAGAGTTTTATTTCATCTTAGAAAATAACATAGTTTAGGATTCTCAAGATTTTTACGATCATTAGCATTATTGTACCAAAATATGTTGTCCCAAAATTTTTTGATTGAGCTTAAATTAGTTTTATATCAATAATAATGGTTTATTTAGTCTATTTGCGTGTTTTTGCTTGTTTTCTTTCTATTTATGTATGTAAAATTCTTTTTTAATAAAAAGAAAACATTATGTTCAGTCAAAAAAAAAAAAATTATTATTTTATATTTTGTCCTCTTTTAAGCAGGTACAACATTCTATTACACGAAAAGCCCGACTTTTGTAGTTTTTTTAAGAAGAAAAATAGCAAGATCTTGTCGTGATTATTGTTCTTGAATTGTGAGATTGTAAACAATGTCAACGTTGACTTAAAATTTCATTGAAAATAACTTAATATGTTTAGTGTTTTATCGAATTGACAAAAAGGTGAACACCAACGCTAGTGGGATCTAAGAATCCTCTGTATTTTTCCACCATAAATAGTATCATGGACTTTAAATAGGCAAATTCGAGAGAGCTCTTTTATTTCCACTTGTTTGGGACAATTTTAAAAGAACAGGTGATTTTTGGTTGGTATGATTGGAATGATAATTTAATCACTTAGTTGGTTTGATAATCTTTGACAATTTCATACAAAGAATGGTGCATTAAAACTTAGAACTACCTAGGCCTAAACTGACTTAAGTATCTGAGTCTCACCGAAAAGCAACTTCCGGTCCCTGACGGTGTCTTGAGTCGGGAATTTAGTGCCAACCTAGAAATTTAGCACCGATCAAAAATCCAACATCAACAAATATTTTATTAAAATCACCATTCCTATGTGGCTCGACTTACGCAACAAAAAACTGAACGTGTTTGTTTCATTCCAATTCATTCTAGCCAACCAAACAAGCCCTAAATGATCAAAGAAAAAGTATAGTCATCAATAGTTCAAAACAATAAATGAAGCTCAACCCGTTTGCAGCAAAAAGTCATTTTAAGAAATGCCTAAAAAATGAAGCTCCAAATTAGAGTTTGTAATCCAAGCAGAAATAAGTGAAAAAGAAAAAGAAAAAAAAAACAAGAGTTTGTAAATTGTAATCTAAATCACTTCATACAATTCTCTCTTATAGTAAAAAATCTCATTTTCACACCTTATTCTTAGAAAACATTGCCTTGGATGTGCCTACTTCTTTGCCTGCTTCAACATGTAGGGTGGAATTTGCCAAGAACATGATTAGATAAATAATCTCCAAATGCTGTCTTGAATCAAGACCAAGATTTCTCATTTTTCTGAAAATGGCAACTCACAGAGCAAAACTATATTTTCAAGAATCAGATCATTGTATTGATAAAACCACTCTAGGCTGTCGATTTAGAAACCTCGTATCCCTGCACAAACTTTCTCAATTTTTCTGTTTCCCCAACTGCCGAAAGCCACTCAGTAAGAATGTCCATGGTTATATAATCAGGATTACAGGCCTGTTCAACCATTCTATCCATAAAATACAATGCCTTGTTCAACAAGTCATTTGCGCGGAGGCCTTTGAACATGGCATTGTAAGTGGTGGTATTAGGCTTCACTTCCCTAACTTTCATATCATCCATCAGAGAAAGAGCAAGCTCCACTTTATTCTTCTTGCAGAGAGCATCTATAAGCATGTTGTATATTACAGTGTTGGGAGGAATCTTAGATTCTTCTTTCATGGCTTTGAAGACTTCCATTGCTTCATCTGTTTTGTCTTGCAAGCAATACCCATGTATGAGAGCTCCATAAGTCACAACAGTGGGAACAAAACCATCATTTCTCATTTTCCGCATCACTTTGTGCGCAATTTTCAAACTCCCAATTTTGCTGAAATAGCCTATCAAGGTATTGTAGGTAACTGTATCAGGCTTAATTCCAGTCTCTTCCATTTCCTTGAGCATCTTGTAGGCCTCATCCAGCTTGTTCTTCTTACAAAACCCGCTAATTAAGACATTGTACGAAACTGTATCCATACAGAAGCCAGCCTCTTTCATCTGTGACGCAACCATGGAGGCATCATCCATCCTTCCCGCTTGGCTCAAACCAGCGATTAAGCTGTAGTAGATAATGGCATCGGCAGAACATCCAGTTCTCAGCATCTGATCAAACAATTCCATTGCCTTGCTAATATTGTTGACATTACAAAAGGCAGTGATTAAAATCGTGTATGTAACAGTGTTGCCCATGATGCCATTTTTGCCCATTTCATTAAACACCTCAACCGCGCGATTAATTCTCCCGTGCCTGCACATACCATCAATCAAAGTATTAAGGGTAATAACACTCACTGACACTTCTTCCTTCTTCATTTGATCGAAGAGCTCAAGAGCCCTCTCAATCTCGCCAACTTTGTTGAACCCATCAATCAAACAGTTGTATGTAACAGTATTAGGAGCGCAATTTTTCTGCGATCTCATTTGTTCCATCAAGCGCAATCCTTCTTCTTGCCTCCCCACTTTACAGAGTCCATCGATCAAAGTGTTGTAAGTGATCACATCAGGCTCAACTGAAGTAACACTTTCTCCTCCGCGCATTTTTTCGAAAACTTCCAATGCCTCATCAACCCTCCTAGACTTGCATAAGCGATTAATAAGAATCCCAAAAGTAACAACATCAGGCTGAATATCCATTTCTTTCATCTTTGCCATAAGCTCATTCATCCGAGTAAAATCATTGGCCTTTCCCAAACCTGTCAAAAGCGCATTGCAAGGAGCAGCTTCCACCGGACTGCCAGACTTCATCACAGCATCCAAAACATCCCAAGCTCGATTATTCTTACGATCCACACAAAAATTTGTTATCAACTGTGTAAGTTTCACCGTGTCAGGAACCATACCATGCTCACCAAATTTGGACACCAACCCAACAATTTCCTCATCCTCTAATCGCCTCCCCGCCCGTTGTCTCCTCAACAACCTGGAAAACACAATATCCCCCGTAACAGCATTGGGAGGAAAACTCGAACTTGGTTCAAGCATTTCGTCGAGCACTTGGAGTGCTTCATCAACATCCCCCAATCTCAACGCCTCCTCAACAAACAAATTGCAGACATGGGTATTTTTACACAAAGGGTCCAATTCTTTAAACACGAGAAGCACCTCATCTCGCATTCCGGCCCTCCCGAAGCGACGAAGCAAAAGGGTCGCCCCATTGATGGAAAGCGGAAAATCCCGCTCCTTTGACGTCCTATAAAGCTCAAGAAGCCTTTTTTGCCAATTGGGTTCTCGGCTAGCGAGCTCCAGAACAGCCTGGAACGTCGAAGAAAGCAGCGGCAAATCTTCTGGGAGATTCGAATTTGCGTGAACATAGTCGAAAAACTGGAGAGCTTTGGAAGAAGAGTCCAATCGGCGAGTGATGTGGAAGAGACGGGCAGGAGGAGGATTGCCGGAATCGGAGTAGAGAAGGGTTCGGAGATGGTCGGTGTTCCATTCGTTTTGTGGAGATTGGAGGAGTTGGAGGATTTGGGTTATCGACGATGAGTCGTCGAGTTGCGGGTTGGATTGGATTGAGAGGTGGCGAAGGAGGAAAGGGGAAGAAGGGTTTTGGGGTTTAGGGAGGTGAAGTAGTGATTTTGAGTGCTTAGTTGCGGAAGATAGTGTTGTGATTCTCATTTTTGTTTTGCTTGAGGATTGGAGTTTGTGGCTGGCGCTTGCCAAGCTCGTTGTTTAAACTTTATAGAGGCAACACAGTTTCCTTTCTTTTGAAAAAAACAACTATTTGGAGGGAATTACTCTAACTCAAACCCACCCTTCTATTATTTCTCATTAGGGATGTTGGCACCTCAAGTTCTTAATTATTTTTGTTTATCTCTAATTTTTTTTTTTTTTTTGATAAATGTTTCAACTTCTTTAAAATAGTACTTCCAAGTCCGTTCAAAATAATAATAATAAATAAATAATACTTCATACTC